>JAQBSW010000334.1:0-220050 GCA_029291075.1 Eudiplozoon nipponicum
TAACAAATTTAAGGTAGGGAATGTGGAGATGAGTGAAATTATGACTAGCAAATTGTTTAACCACAGGAATGGGAGGAGTTGAGAAAGCGAAGTGCTTTCAACAAATTCGTGATAGTTCGATCTGGTGAAAAAGAGAGATTCCATTTGACTAGATAGGATCAACTGGAGTACAATCCGGGAAGGGTCCGAGCATCAATGCGAGGGTAAGCTGGTGTCGGACAGACGAATTTGAGTTTGAGTTCGAAGGTGATGGCGGACAGGTAGCGGAAGTCGACCGACGGAGTACTTCGTTGTGGATATTGAATTTCTGTAGGTTAGTATTGACCTGGATAAAGTCGACTGGATTGAAGCGAGAATATGCCTGATGTTAGGCGAGGGAGAATCAGTGTCCGATATATACCGTCGGATGGTCCAGTAGACTTTTTGAGTTTCCTGTCGTTCGCTAAAACTAAATGGAAAAGAATTAGCTGAGCAAAACGTGGTAAAGTGTTCAATATTTGGATGCGGTAGAATGAAAAATGAGAATAGGAATGATGTCAGGGAATCAAGAGTGAGAAATTGAAAATCAAGGGGGAAAATGGAAAATGGAGGCCAGGCAAAATAGATTTCACACTCCGAAACTAGTAACAAGTGAATTGCCTGGGGACGGAAGCAGTGTTATGGTTTATGAAGGAATCAATTGCGCTTCCAATCGGTCGACTAGCATAGAAATTTGTTGAAGAAGTTCTTGTTGGACGTCTTTTTTTGAAATTGTGCTGGGATAGGAGCTTTATTTCCGTGAGAAGAGCACTGAAAACACTAGTGGCTTTGGAAAAGAGATTGATTTTGTTAAATAAATTGGGTGTATGGTTGGATTAGATTGATGATTTGCTAAAGCGTGTGTCATAGTTGTAACTTGAGTGAGAGAATTTGGACAGTGATAGGCAAGTTTTGATCATACGAATAAAATAAATGACTCTTATGTGACGGGTAAACCAAAGCGGTAAAAGGTTGGCCAGGAGTAGCCGTTCCCGTTAATTTTGGCTGTGAGGGAAGACTCGCTTTAGAATTCTGGAGGAACTTTGTTCGATGTCGTACGAGGAGGCAAGAGTGAGAGGACAGTAGAATTCGCTAGCGTATGATATGAAGGGTAGGACATAGACTTTGAACAGCGTGAGTTGGAGAGTGGGAGTGTTGGTCTAGAAGCTGACCAAACGGACACATTTGAAGAGTTTGAAAGTAGCGTGTGTAATGTGTGGGGAGAAGTCTAGAGATTTTGAAAAATAGATACCGAGGGGCTTAGCCGTAACTATTATTTCAATATCAAGGGGAGAATTTGCATCCGGGAGAGAACAGAATGGGTCGGAGGAGGGTTTCATCAGATGAGTCTTGGCGGGGTTTAGTTTCAGACCGATATTGCAAAGCTGCGAATTGAGCGAGGATAAAAGCTCAGGTGTAAGAGGTAATAAAGGGTTGGATGCTGTGGGGTTACTGAATGCTATGACCATGTCATCCACATATTTAAACAGCTTGAAAAGGTTGTCCTCAACCTGTATCTGTGTGAATGTAAGATTGAAAAGAATAGGACCAAGTACGGAGCCCTGGGGAGCTCCAGATCGAATAAGAACTGACCTCGAGTGACTATTTCCGACTTTTACAGTTGCGCACCCGTTTCGGCTCAAGAACAATTCGCCGGCCTATTGCGTAAATAAAATTCAAATTTAATTTACGCGGCACCAATTAAAACAAGCAAAATTTGCCGTTAACCAATGGGTGGTAAACCTAAAATAGTATTTAGGCTTCTTTGACTCCTGAATTTTTTTCAAATTTTTACGGTTGTTGATATAAAATTTGGAATGGCGCGGACGCCAAATTTTGTAGAGGCCCTGGCCCTATTTGCTAATGAGAGCCCAATAGACGCCAAGTCTGTATCCGTCGTAGTGATTTTATAAGTGTCTGGTAAAACAGTTTTTTCTTCCTTATCTAATAAGTTCATAACTGCAACTTCATTTACCATGTTATCAGTGTCCTCAATTGTGAGATAAGCCTCCATGTTAATCGAAACTTTATATATACTTATTTAAAATAGAAAAAGGAGAAAGACAGTGCACCTTTTACGGAAACTCGTTTTAACAGTAATATATTTTAAGAATCGAAAATGGGAAGATCGCGCACATAAGATTCAAAATACAGAAAACTGAAATTACGCACAATTCAGCAGTATATATTCGAAAGTATTTAATCAACAAATTTTCTAAAATATATTCTTTATTCTTTATTCATGATATCCATTCCTATCTCCCACAGTGGTTTAAATTTAGCAACAATTGCTGCTTTATTTTTGTTGGAGGAAATATCTTTCTCTATAAATGCAATTACCATGCGATAAACTCTACTCCGCTCACAACCTGCAATTGCTTTCACTTTCTCTGCTGTACTGACTATCCTCGCCATTTGTCCTGCTTGCGTTTATCACACTGCGTCAGAATCTCGTCTAATTATAATTTAAGTCAATCCTCTTGTTTTTTAAACATCCAGTCACATGTTATTTATAATTAATTTCTGTGTGTATTAGCCATCTCGTTTTTGCCGCAGAGCTACAACAAGATTAGTCAAGGCCTTCGAACAGTAATTCTGCTTAATGGATAACCAGCCCACGAACAGGACACAACTAGCCTGTGACTAGATTGAATTCTGTACATCTTAAATTTGCTAAGACACACATATTCTCACGGTATCCGCCGGTGAATGTCTCCTTGATCATTTTAAGGCCCATTAACAGAACTTCTCTCCGCATCCTTGTTTGCTTTTTACTAACATTGCATGGCACTCTAGCCGGAGCGATACAATAGCGACAACACGAGCACTGAAGAGCAATGCAACTGTTATGACGTACTAACCCAAGGTTTGGATAGCATTATATAAAATACGCAAATTTTTCATTTTTTATTACTGTGATTCATCTCAAATTTGTAAGCCTTCCTAATTTGTGACACAACCTTGGAATGTTGCGAAGTAACCTTTCAATTAATGGTAAAGGAATTCTATGTTTCAATCACTATTAACTGTTTGAATTTTTGTCAAAGCAGTTCAAATCGACAAATTTATTTAACAGCGGATGTATTCGTACCATATTCTATTTATGCTCATTTTATCGTGGCTGTTAATTGAAACAGTTTGATTAAGTTGACGAATTTATTTAACAGCAGCAATTTGACTCCGAATTCTCTCAGTTCAATGGGTGGTAGCAGATTTTGGCAAGCGCTTTGATACTGGCATTAAAATTTACATGGCTTCTATGTTTTAAATAAATTTTAATAATTGAAATCCATTTATGCATTTATATTGTGCATATTTAATGTCCTGCAAATTAATTCCAAAAATGAATATCCTTAAACCTAAGCTAGTTCAGGGTTCAACCATCAGTCTCATATCTCATGACGTTAGGCTATCCTCTTTAGAGAGAACTCTTTCAGATTTGACCAAAATCTTTGAAAGGAGCGTCATAGACACTGAAAAAGTTAGTAAATTCGCAGATCATTACCTCCGTCCAAATCATTAAAAACGAAAGTCGAGATCGCTTTGATTTCTTGTTATAAATATCAGAATTAGTTTATACTTGACGAAATTGCTTTAATCTTTCGGAGAATTTACTAAAAGAAGGCCAGTTTCCTTCCAAGACTGAACACAAGCAACAACGAATAAACAGTGCATATTCTTCACACACAAAAGAGATAGTCAACTTCCAAACGCCTATTGTTGAATTTTATGTGGATTCCTTTCGTCCTAGTAGACTTAACATTCCAAAAGGTAAAAATGAAAATGTTATTCAAAATGAACAACCTACTTGTCTATATGACTCGATGAAATTTTGCATCTTCAACGTAGACAGATGCAGCATTTTCTGTTCTCAATGGTGAATCGAAGGCTGAGATGTTTTTAAGGGTTATATTTAGCAATAGCCACATTTGAAACAAATAATGCATCAAGGGTCCTATCTAGGCCTGGCATAAATTCAACCGAAAGTCCACGCAGAAGCATACGTAAAACAATGAAGCAGTCAGCACAATGATGGAAGCAGCCTTCAAGCCGTAAAAATGTCTATCAAATAATGAATATTTTTTATTTTTGTTTTACTAAATCCATGTGAAAAATCCTATATTTTGTAAACGCCCCAGCTTCAAGTAAATGCCGTACGACATTACAAACTCGGTTAAGGTGCTCTGAACAGAGATTTGTTACTGAGAGGGGGGCCCTTAAGAGGGCCTGGTCGTGCGTTCTCCTGCATTTATTCAGAGTGTGAAGATGTCCTAGAGCCTTGGGTGGACTCTAGTTGTTGTTGCTCCCGTGGTCGAGTTGTAATCACGATTTGGATAACGTCGTTCAGGTTCTTCAATTAATTGGCTCGTCTCGCTGGTTGTGCCGCAACAAGATGAGTCACGGATATAACCAATTGTGGGTGAAACTATCAAATCACCAGCGTAGGTATTGACAGCCGACAGAACGAACACGCGTAACGCAAAGCAGAATACAAATGCGACAACTGACTTGCATGGTGAATTGCCGTGCTTAAAAAGCATGCCTTGTCTACTTGCACACTATTGTTTAAACGGCAAGTTTCGCTTTTTTCTCATTTGTGCAACGTAAATAAAATTTAATTTAATTTACGCAATACGTCGGCCATTAATTTGTGTCGTTACAATATATTTGATGAAAAATAAAGCATATTTGAGAAGATAACAAAATGGTTTTGGACGAATAGGAAGACTTGGTAAGAGGATTGACTGTACAATTGAACACCTTGACTGTGGAGCTATAATTAATTAAGTCTCTGCTGCATAACAAATTAATAATAACTTCTGAGGGACTCCGCCTGAGGATATTTTTTAGAATTGTACGGAGTGAAACTATTTTTGGGTGAGATGCCCCTTGCTACCATGACAAGCATCAAGCTGTGGTAGTCAAAGCTAACTGAGTCTTTCCCGGGGTTGCAACCACATGAGGCCATCATTTTTATGGTGTTGGATTCTAACAGATACGGCGCAATATTCAGCGCCCAAGGAGGTTTTGAAAGAAAGGATTCAGCGTCATGATGACCAACAAAGTAGCAGCTGCGGCTCCATGCATGGACCCTGCCATTACATCAGGAAGGAGAGACATACAATACTGGAATTCTTCGTAGCACAATCAGCAAGTCCGCCAGTGTCGTGGAAGCAATATCAATATATAAAGACACCAGCTTCAACGAATACATCGTCTAAAGTTCAGCAAAACCAATAGAGTATTCCTAGAGAATAGCCTCTAAATAGGATGTCCCATCTTACCAATAATAATAATCTAGATCATGCTTCAAATATAATTCCTGTGGTTGCTCAGGTTTGTAGATCGAGAGAAGATCAGCAGAGCAATCTTAAAAGTGTTGAGAATCAGAAAAAGAAGTATGGGAAACGATGCTAAATGTTAGCATTTTTATTAAAGTTAAATTTATAGAACTCTTCAACGCACAGCCAGTAATTATGCAATTGGATACTGGAGCTGATATGTCGGTATTACAAATGACGGGCAGTTAAACAACGTAAAACCTACGAGAGCAAATTTGTGTCAGGTATTTGGCGCGTTGATAGGATAGAAAATTATTAATAAATGGAAATATTCACCAAATTTATTTTTGTAGCGAATACTCAAACGCACTTATTGGGACTGCATTTCATTAGAAAATGAGTTAAGACGATATATTGTCAAAATAAACGTACATAACTCTCGAAGCCGGAAAGCATGAATTCCATAATTTTGATATGTACCCATAATGAGCAGGATGAAACCAACAGTGTGCCCTGGTGCTTGAGAGAGTTTTAAATCCAATACAACGCTTTATTCCAACATCCTCATGGTCGACCGCTTTAAGTATGGCTAGAATTAAATGAATTTTACGAACTATAAAATAAATTAGCAGCAGCAACTCGAGCAATACAAGAGATGATAGAGATCGGCGTTCTTGAACCATCATTACCTCTTTTTCGTGTTACCATGATGGTTCGTTCCGACCAGCGGCAGATTTCCGGTAATTACAATCGGTGATTAAGCTTGGCGCGTTTCTCATGCTTGCTCTGCGTAATCTGTTTCTACATCTAGCGTGAGGCAAGTGGTTTGCCGTGCTTTACCTTAAACATGGATTTTGGCAATTTGTCGTTCAGCCCGAAGACGGATAATAGTTAGCGGTGCAGGTGCCACAAGGTCATTTCCAATTCACCTGGGTACCATTTTGTCTTAAAAACACACAGAAAGTGTTCCGAAGCATGATGGATTCTTTCGTGTTTGATTTACTCTGTACAAACATCTTACGTGGACGATGATATTATTTGGATCACAATTGAACACGTATTACGTACCGTGCTGCGGAAGATGTTGGCCAAAGCCATCGAATGGCGATAACATTTTAATACAGAAAAAGTTCAGGTAGGGCGGCAAGTGCGGTTTCTGGGTTACTCAGTCTCAGCGGAGGGATGTATGCATTAGATTCGAATGTACAGTCTATCAAGTACTATCCGTTGTCTACTATCAACAAAAAATTGCGCCAATTTATTGGTATGGTGAATTACTATAGACAATAAATCGCATGGATGGCGGATATGCAAAAACCCTTGTCTAGAAGCGTTTATCGTGTGCATACAAAAATTAATATACGCAACTATTTTGATTTTCCCGATAAGTGACCTAGAACTAGTGTTATTAGCGGATGGTGGTCCTACGCACTATATAAGTAGCACACTTACTAAGGCGAAGCAAAACTATACCGTCACAGAAAAGGAATAACTCGTCGTAAAATGGCACTGAGAAAGCTTATTTATTTGGTCATCGGTGAATATATGGTCGAAATAACCGACCACAGAGAAGAAACGGGTAAAACGAACCATTGAAGAGCTCAAAGAATACGATGTGGCAATTCATTACATAGATGATATCGAGTATGCGGCAGGCGATGCGCTCAACAGGATTTCTCATGTGCGTGCTTCGCCACAAATCCATGTCTCTTATGATGAGGGAAATGCCACTAAACGGAACCAGTTTCTCTAGGTCCACTGCCAGTAGCTCGTGGCGAGGTAGTCTAAGTGTTTTCCTTAGTCGACAAGTTTACCAGATGGGTCGAAGATAATCACTATGGAGAAGATTATAAAGTGCTTAAAAGAAAAATGGTTCAGTCGATTAGGTGCACTACAGGTTATCGTTACCAATCAAGGAGCACAGTTTGAGTCGTAAGAATTTAATCAATGGTGCAAGGATCTTGACAAATAACATTCCCGCACAGCCACTTGCCAATCGTCGACACACGCGACGGTTGAGCGAGCATACAGGACGATAAAATATGAATTAAGATGCTGGTACCACAAGAGCCCGGGATCCTGGAAAGACAAATTACATTTAATCGATCGGGATATGCGAGTTTCAGTATTAGGATCTGCAGGATTCGCTAAAACAATCATAGTCTATGGTTTTGGCCAGTACGTGATGAGTTCCTAATAAGGACGAAATCGGTCTACACTATACAATTCTTAGTTTATACTGACATTTGTAAGTAATTAAGGCGTCAGTTTCTTATATCAAGATTGCAACCTTGAATACGTCAATGGTCTATGGAGAGCATATTAGACTGCTAGGTGAAACCGTAATCGAAGTATTCAGTGAGCGCTGCACAATAGCTGATATTCAGGAGCGCCTAAAACAGTTAACTGAACAAGTAGACGAAACACAGCGTAAAGCCTAGGCAAAACGACCTATACGCACTCGCCTAGTTGCCTGCAACTATGCCCTGGTCACAAAAGTTGAGCCTAAGGTACAGCAGGACGCCAATGATGACCCGAATCTTTTACCTGATTATCGGTTTGCGATCCGATTTGTTTGCATCCGCTGTCTTCCTGATTTCTCCAGAATTTTCGATATCCGGATATGGATATCTTTTACAAATCTTATTTAGATGAATCAAATCGTTTGGCATGGGTGGAGGCAGAGCACAATAAAATTTTCGTTAAAATTTTCGATAGAACACGAGCTGTTGCACTTGATCGTTTAAGAGAGTTGCCAAGGCCGACTCCTGAGGTGAGGGAAAATGTTGCAATAGCCACATTTGAGACCAAGAACGCACCAAGGTTCCCATCTAGGTCTACATGAATTCAACTGAAAGTCCTCGCAGAATTTCACGTCAGCTCAATGATGGAAGCAGCCTTTAAGCCGCAAAATTGATCATAAAATAATAAATATTTGTGCTATTGCTTTACTAAATCGTTGTGCTTTATGCGAGCAAAATTTTATGAAACGGCTCAGAATAAATCGCCAACATATTACAAAAATCAAATTTCAATTAATTTAAGCGCGCAAAATTGCCATTGACCAATGGCATGCAACTTCGCACCTATATAAGCACGGTGCATTTACCATGCAACACACTTCTACACTTCTGATTTGCTCGCTATCTGTGGTTTCTCTCGCTCTCTCCACTTGACTGTCTACCTACCTCGACTTTTAGACTTGCGTTTACCAAGTTGTGTCATTTTGTCGCTTAGTTTTTAGTCACGCCTATCTTCTTGTTGCTTCGTAACTAGTCTTACGTAATCGATCTACTATTAATCGAAATTCTAAATGTGCTAGCTCTCACGGTGTTGCGGCAAATCTTCAACAAGACAATTCTGAGCCTTCAAACAGCAACTCGCCTATCCGGTTTCCACAACTCTACATATTCCGGTGTATTCACACAAAGGAACAGCAGCGAACCAGCCGGATTATACAGGACAAGTGTCTAAATGTACATCTAGACGCAGCAACATATTGAAATTTCACGGCATTTGCCGGTGAATACTTTTCAGACCACGTTAAGGGCCACCTATAGTAACTGATCTAAAACAATTCCTGACTGTTTTCTTCTTTCAACGACGCACAACACTCATTTGCAGCCGGGTCGCTTTGTTTGACAAGGATGAACGCAAAGCCCAATACAGTTTTCTTTAATATTCCCGATGGACCACGAGCTGTCGTACAAGCGGTTGCCAAAACCGACTTCCGAAAGGTGGGGATGTAGCAATATCCATCTTTGAAGTACTTACAGAAAAATTTAATAGTTTTAACTACTCTCGCAAGCTAGTTCTCATTTTATCAAAGCAACTATATCCGTTGTGTAGGCACCTAAAGAATCGAATTTAACTAAACAGGAACTCTAATATTTCTTGGTCGCTATAAAATGCCACTATGCTAACGCATCTAGTCTTCCAACGACATTTTGTACAAATCACTAATAGTTAGGGTTATCATAGAAAAAGTCATCGGTGGAGTTCCAAAGCCAATTACTTTTAAAACAGTAGAAACTAGGTACGATATGATATGTCGATGACAAGTACCAATTTATTACGCGATGCACCACAATATTTGCAACATGTGCGATGGATAATATTTTTAAAACATAAATTGATTGCTCGGGTGATGGTAACAATTATTTATATCAAGTTTGCGGGCTTGAAGTAAACACAAATCTCATTTTATTTAACCAGTCTTTGAACAACAAAGCAAAGCTACTGCCAGTCGCACGCATTGACGCGTTTCGACCATCCATGATTATCATTTCATTGATTGTCAGTAAATCTAAATTTAACTTCCAAGACATTTTGGATTAATATTTTGTGTGCGTTTCACTGGTTATCAGTAAATCTAAATTATACTCCTAAAACATTCTGGATTTATATATTTTGTATACTTTCCCGCTTACACAAAGTGTCAATTTTGCCGAGACATTCTGGATTTATATTTGTGCTTATTGTGACTACTTTTATACGATTTTTATCTTTGCTTTGCAACATTGTGTTCAATAAAAAATGAAATTTCGACTGAGCTTTCTCACATCACACTTTGGAAAAGGGCCAGGGACTAATCATGAACACGGATCGTAATAACAGCTACCAGGCATATGTAGGAAGGCACAACATCACTAAATAGACAACTAGCCCGCAGAACCTCTTACATTAACTACAAAACCTTCTACAATAATATATTTTGTTACCCTGTAGGCAGATCATTAACAAGTTAATTATCTTGGTTCGAGTTCTGCCCTACAGTAAAAATAAAGCTTTTCGAGGAGGAATTTTACTTTTATTTTTCCTAATTTTAGTGAATATAATGTTAAATTATATCGCTGACATTTTGTTAATTATTTTAAAAGCATACGCAATTCAATTGACAGATATTGGGCCAACGAGTAAGCACGCAATTCGAAAATCAATCACGTACGATTTACAACTATAAAAGTGAAAGGTATTTCCCACGCAATACATTCAGACCTAATTTCATGCAATTACTGTCATTTTTCTGCTAAGGTGGTTACCTACACCTTCTGACTTATACGCATTTTTATCCACGCTGTTTCGCTAACTCAGCTAACCGTTAGGTACACAAAACGCTTAATGTTCTGATCCCAGATATTATTAATCAAGGTTGAAACATATTTAACAGTTTGGTAGCGATATTTGATAACACAAGGTTTGAGAATAAACAGTAAGGGAAAGAGAGCTTTAAAAATAGGTAACAGTGTAGGAGGTTTTGTAACTAATGTAAGAGATTCTGCGAGCTAGTTGTCTATTTAGTGCGAAATTATCCTCCTATATAATATCTGGTAGCTGTTATTACGATCCGCGTTCATGATTAATCCATGTCCCTTTTCCGAAGGGTGATGTGAGAAGGCCACAGCATCAAATCATTCTTTTATTCAAAATGTTTTTAAGCAAAGAAAAAATCGTGTAACAATAGTCAAAATTAGTAGCACAAATATTTAATCCACTGTTTGCCAAGTTTTGTGTGTTAAATCACATAAATCCGTTGAACTATAGGGTTTCGGATAAATGATTGAGAAATGCCTGAAATATAGATCAGGAAAACCATAATTGAACTGTTATTAGTTGTGTAAAAATGGTTAAGGCATACAAAAAAAATTAAATCCTGGGTTTGAGCGTTAAGTCACATAAATCCACTGCATGTTACCTGCGTATCGCGCGTGGGTGTCTATTATTATTAAACGAAACCCAATTAATTACAATTAAATTTGCAGTTCAAGAAAACTCAATTAAAACTGCTTGAAACTAACAGAGATTGGTCTTAAAATCACAGTTAAGAGAAATATTGTGTAAAACCACAATAAGACTATTTGACCTTAAAGAGAACTATATTTGTCAAAATTGAACATCGTTGGGTTGTAACGCGGAGCCGCGTGTTACAACAGAACAGAATTTAATTATGTTTATTTTCATGATGCTGTGATTAATGATGTTTTTGAGATTAAACTTCTGCAAGAAATTACGGATTTAAGAATGAGTACCCAATGTAAAGCTTCTGCTGAGAGACATGTTGAAAGAATAGTAGGCAGTGCCAAGAACAGATGGGCACTTATCAAATGATATAAAATTTAAAATGTATATAATTTGGATTAGACCGATACTAGAATATGCTGCCACTACTTGGAATCCATTAAAAAAGGGTTTGCCCAAAAAGATAGAAGCTGTACAAAGAAAAGTTGTGAAACGAATGATTCATAACTCCTGCACTATATAAGCCACTAGATTACAGTTTCTATCACTGCGAACTTTATAGTTTCGGAGGATGTGCTATTGTTTAATTTTTTTCTGTTTAAACCGGTGGACTGGTGCCTATATGAATCCAATAAGAAAGAGTCAATATATCCTCCTTTGTTGGGGAATGTTGCGAGCAAGTTATTCTCTTTTTCAAAAATTTACAAAATTTACAATCAATTGCCAAAGGGACTTATAGAAACACCTCCATCTAAGATGTCTTTTAAATTTTTATGTACTGAACTAGAAAACATCTACAATCCTACTGATCTTTTTAATTTTATTATGATAAAACTTTTTTATGGTTGAATAAAATACAAGGATAATTGTGATCAGCAACATAACTTCTTGAGATTTTTATTTCCAAGTTTTTTATTATTAAAATTGAAATTTTATGCATTATAACATCATGTTAGTCAACAATACATACAATCAATTGCTATTCATGGTTCTCATCTTTTGCATAATGTTACACTCGAATTGTACCTTAATTTTTCCTATTTTGAGGATGAATATATTACTCTTTACAGCCGAATTTTCTGCTGTTGATATATTGTACTGTACAACTAGTGAGATTTACTTATCTACATGAGACTAATTGTACATATTTATGTGATGTGATATCTTTCTTATATTGTACATTTTGCAATATTATTATTTACTTGATGGAACAAGTGTGGCTTGAATCCAAATAAAGATATTATTTCCTAATTTATTCTATTCTATAAAGTAATTACTAGCATTTAAGGTGTATCTAAACTAATCTTAGCCTCCTATTCAATGGGTTTTGTATTGCAATTCGTTCATCGTAACGATTAAATCATCAATCTTCATTAAAAAATCTTCTTTTGTTAGTTTTTTGACAGTGCGGGAGATGTAGAATGATATTGACATAGGCGAACTATACATTGTGAGCACTGTAACCAGACGCCCAGCAGATGATCAGGTCAATCGAGCTTTCTTCTTTTGTTGATCTTTGCAGTTTATTCTATAAAACTTTGGAGAGAAAAAAAATAACTAGTGCAATGTATTTACTTAGGTATTTTATTAAATAATTAACAATATATCACTTTTATCATATGTTGCCTTTTTTCAGCTTAATATAAGTTTGAATAAACGCTTGGTTGTTTGAGGCTATTTATTTATAATAAGTAGCTCTGCATTATAGTCATGCCGCCAAAGGTTGTTTCTGATAAAGCTGCAAAGATGGCTGACAAGATTAAGCGGCCGAAGAATGATAAGAAGAATAAGCACAGGAGGAAGAAGGAATCTTATGCCATCTATATCTACTAGGTGCTACATCAGGTGCATCCGCATACTGGTATTTCCTCCTAGACTATGCCAATAATGAACTTTTTTGTTAATGATATATTCGAGTGCATTGCCGCAGATGCCAGCCTACTTTCTCACTTCAACAAAAAGTCAACCATTACCAGTCGCGAGGTGAAAACTTCCGTCAGGCTGCTTCTGCCTGGTGAGCTTGCAAAACATGCGGGGTCGGAAGGCACAAAGGTTGTCACAAAGTACACCGGTACAAAGTGAGCATGCATAAGATTAATTTCCTATACATGTTCTATTGTGCCTTTTTGAAGAATTATTTCTTCATGGTATAGAATTTCATGTGTACAAATCATTCTTAGGGAATTATATGAAAGCCGTTTAAGATGAGTTTGTTTGAAGTGTTAAGTTTTGGAGTATATAGCAGGTCTTCTTGAATATTTTGAAATAATTGCGATGCACTTATTGAGCTGACAGGGTAAACCATTGTAGTGTTATTCGCATACTTAAATTTTTCAACGTTTATTAAATAGAATAAAACGAAAGAGTAAAGCAATCATAGTTTAAATCTTAAATAAATATATTGTCTGTGTGATAGGTATTTGAAGATAAATATATTTGTTTGCTTAAATAATTTTATTAGCAAGTTCCTTCACAATAGCATGTATGCGTTTTATATCAAAAGATTTATAGATGTACTTTAAGAAAGAAGGACAAGCCAAAACAAATAAATAAATGACCTGAATATTGATAAACACATGCTGAATTAAAGTTTTTTCTTAAAAATATTTAAAAGATTTAACGTCTCTGAAAAGAGTTAATAACAAATAATGTTATATTATAACACCCGGCTCAGTTCAAGTTTGCCAAATATAGTTCTCTTTAAGGTCAAATAGTCTAATTCTGGTTTTACACAATATTTCTCATAATTGTTATTTTAGCAAAAATCTCTGTTAGTTTCAAGCTTTTTTAATTTAGATTTCTTGAACTGCAAATTTAATTTTCACTAATAGGGTTTTGTTTAATAAATATACACACCCGCGGGCAATACGCAGGTACCATGCAGTGGATTTATGTGACTTAACACTCAAAGCCAGGATTCATATATTTTGTATGAACTAAGAATTCCTACATGACCACTAACAGTGCAATTAAGACTTTAGACATTTATATTTTATGTATTTTTTAATCATTAATCCGAAATTATACAGTTCAGTGGATTTATGTAATTTAACACTCAACAATGGATTATTGTAACAACGCAAAACTTGGATATAGTTTTTGTGCTTAATGTGAATACTTTTATACGATCTTTATCTTTGCTTTGCAACATTTAATTTATTAAAAAAATGACGTTCTTGTGCCTTCTCACATCACCCTTCGAGAAAGGGCCAGGGATTAATCATGAACGCGGATCGTAATAACAGTTACCAGATATTAGGTAGGAGGGCAATATCGCACTAAATAGACGACTAGATCGCAGAACCTCTTACATTAACTACAAAACCTCCTACAATATGTCTAAACGCCGATAGAGTAGGAGCTACAGTTCTCATGAGTCAATACGATTATAATAATAGAATTTCAGAACAGTTAAATATTGCGGAAATATAAACTAAAATAACAAGGACCCAATAAGGGCAAGAAAGTTTATTAATAACTAATATGATTGCTAGTGAAACAATTTCATACTAAGAGATACAATTGCACCCAGAGAGTATAGTTTCGTTAAAGTGCATAAGCCTGGTAATCCATTAAGAGTTATTGTCAATGTCCAATACTCGATAAACATAAAATTTATCATAGAATAAGAAAATATTCCTATTTCTTACACCACACCTTGTTGATCTTTTATCATTTGGTTGAAATTTTTGATATTTGTGTTTTAGATGAAGGTTATAGATTAATAAACTTATATGTAGTATCTATGTACAGGAATATGCCGGTACCTCAAGCCCCCGGATATTTGATCACCACTTTAAAATTAGAAGAAACAAAATTGGTGATGATGTGTCTTCTACTTAATCTAAATTGAGGAAAGAATTTTATAGACAAATTCGAGGCGTCCCAATGCGACAACCTTTGTCGGTCCCAATAGAAAAAATCTTTATGTATTATTTGGAAAATAATCTTTTATATGACCTAATTTAAGCCAAATTTGTTCCTGGATGACATATTAATTATCTGGAACCGCCGTGATAATGAAATAGTAAAAGGATCGAATGAGCGAACTTCAATTTACATCAAGTTAATAAGAAATAGTCAGAAATCAGAAAGAGATGTTTTTAGGAAGAACGCTTACTCGGAAATCGTTGTTATTTTTACCCGTATCGTATGAAAATCGGTATATTAATGTCATTAACATTACAAGGCCATAGATTACAGAAATAAAGCATATGGCGTATATTCATTAAATAAAAGCAACAATGATGGATGCAAGTATGTATTAGGTGTTGCAAACCTATTAACAAATTAGTTCAGTTGTGACCAGAAGTATAAACCAAAGACAGCATGAACGGAAAGTATAATCTCATGAACATGATGTCATACTTACCGCGAAATGTGATAACTGATATCGACCAAGGCCAGAAAGTATGGATTTACTGGAGTAACAGGTGTTCAGAAATAGTTGTAATTCTCAATTTCAGTGAACTATAGCGTACATTGACATCCATAATGTTAGTGCCATGTACCTTTTCGGTACTATAATGTTTTTATCGGATACTGACACAATATGCATAGTGTTAGTATCTTTTACAGACTCGGTATATATATATTATATAGTGTGAATTAGCGTTGAAGTCGCAGTTTCGAAGACTTCATATGATGTTTGCTTCATTATTACAGGTTTACACATTCGTCTAGGAGATTGTACTGTCCTATTAACCCTCATTCTTCATCCAAATATATAGTGGTTATATGGCGTAATACCGGTTCCTACTGATGAGTCGCCAGTAAGCACGAAACGAATGTGCATGAGATTATACTTTCCGTTCCTGCTGTCTTTGGTTTATCTTTCTGGTCACAATTATACTAATTTGTTACTAGGTTCGCAACACCTAATACATAATTGCACATATATTAGTTCTTCGCAACAAAGGGTATTTAACAATGATGGATCTCGTAAGAAAATTAAATCCTAATCTGAGGTACATAAAAGTTGACAAAGGAAAAGAAGAGCGTAAGATCATGGTACTACCGGACTCTAAATTAAATAGAAAGTTAACATCTACAGCTCTAAAATACATTATAAGGTCCGTCTTAAAACAGTCCCTTGCCAAAGGTACCAGGCTCCGTAACCTTATAGAAAAGATTTAACCCTTGGAATCTACAGGAGGTTATCGAATCTCATGCCCCATCTTACATATTAAGATCACTCTAGTTATTCAGCATAAATAATAAGTCTATTGACTGCAGTTTCATTTAAATGGATGGGCATATTTATTAATTATATTTAGCTGAATAATTTTAATTATTTATACTCATTCACATGCGTGATGTGTGCCTATTTAATGATATGACGAGAACTGTTATTAAACAAGCCAATCCTGAGTAAATCATGAGTGGTATTGTCAAAGTCATGAAATCTACGTGTCTAATCATCGACGGAAATCTCATTAGCGCATTATCGAGATGCTATCAGGTGGCCACGAGGTATCTCCAATACCAATTCTAGCTATTAAAGCAATAAACGGCCATATAGCCTATATGTATCGTGACAGAGATACTAACGAAATGGCCTCAAAATCTTTAAAGCCACACTAAAAAACAGTCAGATAATTAAACAGGCACAAAAATCTCGGCAGTCTGTAAATAAAAAAGACACCGAAGTAACTTGTATACACGTAAAATTTCAAAAATAAGTATAATACGTCGTCTCTTCCTATGGTGACAAGCACGGGATGATAACTGATACAGTAAATAAAGTAACAACGCAAATGAGCATGGCATTACTTCTAAGTCTACATTTAGATATAAAAGCGAATGAAACGACTCAAAACACATCGCCGACAAATTACGTAAATTAAATGCAAAACAATTTACGCCGCACCAATGAGAAACAAGCGAAATTTGCCATTAACCAATGGCGTGCGAGCTGTCAAATTAACATTATTTAAGCACGGTGAATTTACCATGCAAGTCAGTTGTCGCGTTTGCCTTCTGCTGTGCGTTACGTGTGCGTGCTAATTTTTGGGCTTGCTGCACACACATTAGCTATTTCATTCACACCAATCTTGTTGCTGTACAACGAGTAAGACGGAGCAGCATCTACAGTTGATCCCTTCAATGTGCCAGTTACTGTAGAACTTCAACGAGATCACTCAGCTACTCACTCGCCACGGATGTCAACGCCATAACAGAAGGAACAACAACCCATGTCAATCAGAGCTGGTCTCTAGTGGCTAGGAGTATTTTTGGACAGTGCTACACTAACTGATTTTCTCGACATTTGCCGGAGAAACCAAAACCGGCCCTAATAAGGGCCCCCAACAGTACTAACTCAGTATCCTTGGCTCCTAACTGACTTTGTAACGTCGTATGGTTTTTACTTGAAGCTGGGGCGTTTACAAAATTGGCTACCGCGGCAGGATATTGAGAATTGTACTGGCTTTTGTGTCATTTATATACATTTATATATTCTAATCTTGCTTATAAATTTAAGCTTTTAAGATGTTAAATCCTCCGCCTTTTGTAAAATAACACTAACTGATAAATTTAAACCAACATAGCTGATTGTAACGAGCTTTATTTAAAAAGAATTTTTTTCTTTTTATTTTCCAGAACATTTTTTGTTTAAATACTTGATTTTAAAATTGTGCGCTATTTTCAGTATTTGAGTATCTCGCTCCTTGACTGGTATTGTAAATTTTGGTCTGCTGCATTTTACCATTTTTTCATATTGAACGATTATCTCATCCTCAAATATATTGCTCCATAAATTGCTTTTTGTTCTAATATAAAACAGAAAGGAACAGGAGCCTAGGAACAGGTATAATTATTTGTATCTTTGGTTCAAGTCTTCGAACTCTCTAGATAAATTACGGCGCGAAACAGTTTCAAACTTTCACTTTCCGATTGCCAAACAGTAAGTGTCGATTTAATTGTTATCTCCTATACTCATGGATACCGATATTAAATTCGAGGACACAAATAGGTTAGTGCAGGACATAGCGGACTTGAACTTAAGTAACGATAATAACCTTATAAGCATATCAGACTCTACTGTGAATTTTAGGACTTCCAGCGGTCTGGCATCTATGGGGCTTACAGACACGAATAGGTTAGGAGCCTCAAAAGAATTTTGCGACCGCGCCAGTCCAAGAATATTAAGTCTACCACAGTATAAATCTGAAAAACATTCAAGTTGGGTAGGAGATGCCCAAATGATATTCAGTGCTTATAATATCGTGAACCCTATGGAGAAATTTGTTGCAGCATGGATGGCATTGCCTGAAAATTTCCGAAATGCTTTAGGAATATTTCAGAGACAGAACTGTGGAAGAAAAGCCGTACAATGCTTTTGAGTTATTAATGGCTGAAATTCAACAGAGATATCAGCCTGGAAGATCAGCGCAAATGTGCGAATTATTACGCTTAGAAAAAATGGGGCGTCAACTACCGTCCGAATTTTATGAACGCCTTTGCACAAAAGCTTCCAGGTTGAATATATCTAGAGATGTAGTCAACTCCATTTTTACAGCTGAGCTACCAATTAGGCTCAGAACAACATTGGAAGTATTTGACACAATGAACATAGATTGGCCAACAAAACTCAGAGGGTTAGACGGCGTGTATAAACAGCAAGAACCACAAGTACATGCTGTAAGAGCAGATTCTGTAACGATGCAACCAGTTAGGGCAGATACCGAAAACCACCTGACTATACAAGAAACTTTGCGCTTCTTATGCAGAGAATTTGCAAGCTTGCGTAGTGATATTGCACAACTTCAGAGTCAGGATAAATATAATACACAACGACGAGGGAATCACTCGCGTCAACGCTTCGATGGGCCACGTGGATGGTGTAAGGCACATTACGAATACGGCCGCAGTGCGAAGTGCCAAGGTGAGAATTGTATTTACCCGCGATTAGGTGAACCCAGATAGAAAGGAAGCACAAAACCGGTTGAGAGAAATCTATCACCGGGATAAGGACAAAACCCCCGCTAGTAGGAGCCGTAAGGGGACTTCCATTTCAAAGGCTCCCAGATATTCCTTTAAAAGGCAAACTCAAAGCTAAAGATGCGACTAGAACAAATAGCACCGAGATAGAAGGCAAGAGAGTCCGATTCTCACTAAGCGGAGATCTCGAAAACATTGCCGGATTGTCCAGCAACAAGTTCATTATTAAGGATGAATTATCTGGATTAGAATTTCTCATTGATATGGGTGCTGAGGTAAGCATAGTTAGGTCAGACGTGGTGGAAGCAATACCTACTGATTCCCTAACACGTCGGCAGTTAGAACAGTCCTCTTACCTCGACCAACAGTCGCACATGACTTGCCGATATAATCGAGAAGCACCTAGCAGTGTTTCAACCTTTCAGTGCCAAAAGGATATGTTTGAAGACAGGAGTAGAACACCAGATAGAATTGGTGGCTCCGCTGTCTTGTTCACAGAAGGCCCAACCATTGGCACAACACAAGCAACAAGTTGCTTTGTCCGAATTTCACCAATTGCGCGAAGAGGGGATTTGTAGAAGGTCAAATTCCAATTTTGCTTCCCCAATAGTGGTAGTTCCCAAACCTGAACCGGGTCAATGGAGGGTTTGTGGGAATTATCGTCTATTAAACTCAGTGACGAAGGGTGATTCTTATCCTCTCCCTAACCAGAGTACTTTGCTCCGAGGTATAATGGGATATGAGGTTTATTCAACTTTAGATCTCCAGAAAGCGTACTATCAGGTACCAATGGAAGAAAGTTCGATACCACTCACCGCAGTCAGATTTCCAGGAGGGGGATCGCATGAATTTCTTCGAATGCCTTTTGGTTTGAAAAATGCCAGTCAGACATTCCAGCGTTTGGCTGAAGAAATCCTTCAGAATTGTCCATTTGCGAGAGTATATATAGACGACATAATAATTTTTAGTCGCTCCCGAGATGAACATCGTACGCATTTGGAAACGGTTTTGACCAGGCTGGAACAATATGGATTAGTGGTCAAACCTAATAAGAGTAATATCGGTTGCTCTTCAGTGAAATACCTTGGTCATATACTTTCCAAAGACGGAATTAAACATTTGGAAGATAAGGTCCAAGCTATTAAGGACGTAACGGAACCCCGAACCGTACGCCAGTTGCAAAGGTTCTTGGGTATGATCAGCTATTATCGTCGATTCATTCCAGGTCTAGCCGGAATTCTTGGATCGTTAACAAACCATCTCACTCGTGAAAAGTGCACGATCAAGAAGTCTTGGCCTATAATCTTGAGTCAAGAAGACCGAGAAAATTTCCAAAAGGCCAAGGACATGTTAAATGACGTAACCACATTAGCACCTGCAGATTGGAAAAAACCTTTCAAACTAATCACAGATGCCTCAGATGTTGCATTAGGGGCAGTGCTACAGCAAAGCAATCACGACGTAATAAGACCGATTGAGTTTTATAGCCGAAAGCTTAATGATCGAGTAAAACGTTATGATACGTTTGGCAAAGAGCTTCTAGCAGTGTATGCCGCAGTGCTACACTTCGAGCATTACTTAGACGGGCATAAGTTTAAGTTATTGACCGATCATAAGCCACTGATCAGCATACTTGGTAAAACAGCTAGGCTTAATTACTCTCGTAGAGTAAATTCCCAAATAACACGGTTAGCAGAGTTCGATTTCACAGTGTCTCATATTGCTGGTAAAGAGAATGTGGTAGCCTATGCACTTAGCCGACCGAATGAAGCTGATGTCGAGCTGATATTTCAAGGTCCATTGAAAAGTTTAAATGAATCAATGCACGATTTTGTTAGTCAAATCGAGGAAGCGCAAGGATCGGATCCCTTTACATTAGTATTGTCCAAAAGACCAGGATATGTTCGTAAGCTCATAAGTGGCAAGTGGTTGTTATGCGAAACATCTAGAAGTCAACCACGACCATATGTGCCATTGGAGTTACGGGCCAAGATTATCCAAGTGTTGCATGACATGGGTCATCCATCCATTAAAGCCACCATTCGATTGATCAACGACAGATAAGTATGGCCGCACATGTCTAAAGACATACGGGTATGGGTAAGAGCCTGTGCCAAGTGTCAAACGTGTAAGGTGTGGAGACATACCAGAACCGAGATAAAGAACATTGGAATACCAATCGGACGGTTCAGACACGTACACATAGACATTGTTGAGATGCCTGAAGTAAATGGAAACAAATACTTGCTGACTATGATAGAGAGATTTAGTCGTCAATTTGAAGTGGCGATTTTAAAAGACATGACAGTGCAAAAAGTCTTGTTCGCGTTTCTACATAATTGGATATCGCGTTATGGTGTTCCGGAAAAGGTCACTAGTGATCGCGGTAGTCAATTTATGTCAGAGCTTTTCGTAAGATCCTTCAACATCATGGGAACCACTATAATACATACTAGCGCGTATAACCCACGAGCGAATGGGATGGTAGAAAGGCTACATCGTGAACTGAAAGCTGCATTAAGGTGTACTAGTGGAACAAGCTGGATACACGATCTTCCTATAGTACTACTCGCCATGCGCAACAGATATAGGGCACAATTAGGAACTTCCATAGCAGAATTGGTTTACGAAGAACCATTAAGGTTGCCTGGAGATCTTCTAATCGAAATTCCAAGTAGTCTTGATTGGGCTTCTAGTTATGTAGATTGGCTTGTAGGAGAACTTAGAGACAAGATGTGTCGTTTGGCCTCGACCAAGACTAGAGAAGCTAAAACCAAATGCTATGTGTCCTCTGATTTAAAATCGGCTTCGCATGTGTATATAACTAATGAGAATAGGAAAAACTGCCTGACATCATTTTACAAAGGACCATACAAGGTCAAGAGGATGACTGACAACAATGTCATCGTAGAAATAAATGGCATTGAGGATTGTGTTACGTTGGATCGCTGTATTCCCCAGTTTATCTGGATTGACGGTATGACTGAATTAACAGATGCGTCGAATGACCGTTCCATGGGCGAATCTGATGTGTGCAATCCCATCATGCAGGCACATAATGAAATGCAGAACTCTGAAGAATCGTTGTCTAACAGCAAAATCTTATTCTACGGAATCACAGCATGAAAACTATTTGTCGATACCAAATGATTTTGAAGAACCAATGAATGTTTTACCGGGCGAGATGACGACGTCAGGGGAGCCAGTATGCACAACTCGTTCTGGAAGAATATATCGTCTGCCGAAGAATTATGATTACGTCTATTACTAGCCTTTTTTGAGAAGGTGGTGTATGTAGAGGATGTTAAATCCTCCGCCTTTTGTAAAATAATATTGACTGATAAATTTTAATCATCATAGCTGATTGTAACGAACTTTATTTAAAAAGACTTTTTTCTTTTTATTTTCCAGAACATTCTTTTTTTAAATACTTGATTTTAAAATTGTGCGCTATTTTCAGTTTTTGAGTATCTCGCACCTTGACGGGTATTGTAAATTTTGGTCTGCTGCATTTTAACATTTTTCCATATTGAACGATTATTTCATCCTCAAATATATTGCTCCATCAATTGCCTTTTTGTTCTAATATAACACAGAAAGGAACAGGAGCCTAGGAACAGGTATAATTATTTGTATCTTTGGTTCAAGTATTCCATCTCTTTAGATAAATTACTGTGCGAAACAGCTTCCGACTTTCACTTTCCGATTGCCTAACAGTAAGTGTCGATTTAATTGTTATCTCCTATACTCATGGATACCGATATTAAATTCGAGGACACAAATAGGTTAGTGCAGGACATAGCGGACTTGAACTTAAGTAACGATAAAAACTTTATAAGCATATCAGACTCTACTGTGAATTTTAGGACTTCCAGCGGTCTGGCATCTATGGGGCTTACAGACACGAATAGGTTAGGGGCCTCAACAATCCCGTAAGATTGTTCGAATGTCAGGTCCAATTTAAGATATTGATGATCCTGTTTGGAATGGAGTTAGCGAACTATTCTTTATGCGCGTAGACTCCGCTTTCTTCCCATTTCCAGATTATGACAGTCATCAAAAACTGTCAAAGCCATTAGGAAACTACCAAATTTCATTTTAAGCCTAAAATGAAGTAGAATCTTTACTGGATGCCATAGAGCCTGAACAGATAATAAATAAATATGATCAGTTAGACATGCCGAACCTTGACCCCATTGAGATGTTGAGGGAATTGCGGAAACGTTGGTATAAAACTAATATTTCTGATAATGAGGTGAAGATTGCTTTTATTAAAAATCTTCCACAGTCACTAAATTCATTCGCCAGACAGTTCCTTAACACTCTCTATGTAGATGACTTATCTGAGAGATGCGAGTTAGAATTTAGGGTTTTCGAACCTAAGTTAAATTCGTCATCCGTTTTTCCTTCCCCGCAGGATGATAGGATCTCCTCTTAAGAGAGGACAATAACGAACATGGCCAAAGTTCCAGAAGGGAAACCCGAGCTAAATCTGGTGAATGCTTGACCAAATTTTACGCCCAAAACACATTATAACAGCAGGCGACGATCATGATCCCCGCAAACTTTTAACAGATATGCCCGAAAGAACTGGTGCTATAATAACCAGAAGTTTTTTATGCATGTAAAATATGTCTCTGCCGTTCCGAAGAATTTCTGAATGAATGCTGATTTCCACAGTTGACGAAAACGACAACAGAAAAAAGGCGCAGTGAAGCATCAGGATCGGGAAACGTATGGCGCAGTAAGTAGAAGACCGTACTTTCTGCGCATCAACGGCATAAACAGCGCCACAAGGATGCAATCACATAAAATCTGACATTCCTATTGACTCTTTTCGTCCACACCGAATTTGCCACATAGATAGCCAAACGGACAATGTCAGTCGCAATCACCAGCCTACTTGTTTGCATGACCCGGCCAAACAGCCCAACGAACTTCTGCATCTTCTTGATTTCAGAACTGGCGAAGAATTCATCGTAGACACAAGTGCAGCAGTCTCAGTTCTCAAGGGTGATTCAATGGCCGAGATGTCGCCTGGCGTTCTACCCGCAACAGCTACAGGGGAGCCCATACCTACTTATGGCTGCCGGCATGGCACACTCAACATAGGTTTACGGCGTGAATTTACTCACACCTTCATCGTCGCCAAGGTCTCACACAATATAATAGGAACTGATTTCCTTCTAACATTTCGGCTTAGTGTTGATCTTGCTACTCAAAAGATCATCGACCCCTGCACTGGAATTGAGCAAAGGTTTTGGACAATTGCCTCCGAGCGTTTGGAGTTACAGGTCATTCAGCCAACCACAGTGCATCATTCAGCTCTTCGAGAATACAAGTCGCTTTTCGCTCTTAGTAAGTCAGAGCTACGAGTCTCCAACACGATGCACCATATCGTCACAGAAGGACAACTTATTGCATTCAAGAAGTGACCACTGGTCCATGCTAAACTGAAAGCTGCCCAAGAGGAATTTTCAAGGCTGTTGGAAAGAGGAATCATCAGACCATCGAAAAAATTCATTTCTTTCCGGCCTTTCAAGACAACTTTATCCTTTGTGCAGGCACCTAAGGAATTGAAAAGGACTTAGCAAGAATTCCATCATTATTTGGTCATCTGAAGACGAGAAATTATTTTGATTCGCAATTACCTCGTTAGCAAATGCTACAATGCTAACGCATCCAGATTTTCAACGATCATTCTTACTTACGACAGATGCTTCTGAATTCGCTATTGGAGCCACGTTGGAAAAAGAGATCGACGAAGTTCGGAAGCCTATCAGTTTCTACTCGCGTAATCTCCAACCAGTAGAAATGAGATACGACACTTTTGGTCGAGAACACCTCGCCATCCATGACGCAGTGCGTCATTGGCAGCAGCAGATTTGTCTTCACAGATCATGCACAATTAGTTAGCGCACTTTGAAACGCGACTTCATCTATCGCCAATTATCCTGCCAGAGTGGAAAGACAGTTTTTACGTCTAAGCGAATAGCAATTTGACGTCCTTCATGTCAAGGGTGAACAAAACATCATTGCAGACGCCCTTTTCGGGCCAGACGTCTCGCTACAACCACCTTCGACTTCGCCATTCACTGGCAAATCCGTGACACATTCAATAATCAGCAACCCGTCACACCACTAAGTTCGTATGCCTTCTCTGTGCAGGCTTACCAATTTTTTAATTCACGGGTACGCAGCCCAACAAGCTAGTTATCCCGACCAGCCTTCAGAGGAAATTTTTCGACTCAATTCACTCAATTTCTCACCAAGGAAGCAAGGAAACTGTCCGACTTCTCACAGATCGTTTCTGGGGTAACAGGCTCAGGCAGAACGCTAAACGATGGGTTTCCGAGTCCGCCATTTGCCAGAAAAACAGGATCACACGACACACTCGTTCCAAGTTGCAACATTTGCGAATTACTTCTCGCCTAACCATCGTCCACATCGACATATGTCAACAGACAAAGGTTCAAAGTTTCAGCTACCTTCTAACTATGATTGATAGATTTACACGATAGCCTGCGGCAGTTCCTCTTAGCACCATTTTTGCAGACGAAGTAACTATCGGTTTTATCTCTGCATGGATATCCAATCATGGTGTTCCCAATGAGATCATCACTAACGGAGACACTTGCTTCTCATCGGATATTTTCAAAACCACCTTGCGGTTCATGGAATACACTTTACGCCAAACGACTACCTACCATCCCAAATCTAACGATATGGTAGAGAGAATGCATAGGTAACTCAAAGCTGCTTTAGCCTCCTCGTGCATTAATGGCAACTGGGTCGATGCACTACGTTTAGTTCTGCTTGCCATGAGTTCACGCGCTCGTAAATCCATTAAAATGTCCGCTTCACAACTCTTTTATGGCATGAATCTACGCCTGCCTAGTCAGCTCCCACGTCTAATACCCACACAGGATGACCCACACGACGAAGCTACTCGTCTGTAACATGTATGAACAGCAGCCGATACATACGCTTCGTCCAGTCTTCATTCATCCGCAGCTCCAAAGCTGCAAGAGATTACTCGTTCGCAACGACACTGTTGTTGCACCATTTTAAACAATGTATCGCGGTCCCTACCCGGTTTTGTTCAGACAACCAAATCAGTAAGCATAGACCGGTTTAAACCGTTTATTGAACCGCCTGATCTTGAGAGCCTTCAAACTTCTAAACACGTATCAAGCTCCATCTGCCTAAAATCTCAACCTAGCAACAGCTTGCTTTGCATAACGCGTAACTGATATTTTTTAACATTAGATTTTCGTTATTATATGTATTAAATTTTTAACTTTGTCACGCAACGTAACCTATGAATCCACATGATTCATTTTATTTTTCTCACACTCACTTGTCTCATGTGGGTATAACCAGTTGTTCTTAGCAGTTACCTTTTGATTTTAATGTATATATTTTTATATTATAATGTATGGCTCACACCTGAGCTCACACTGCCTATTTTGGTATGACCAGCTATTTAGAGCTAACGCCTTTGTGTAGCAACACTAAGTAGTTATCAGCTTCATATCATGGTACAGGCCACTTTCAACTTCATCAGTTGCACAGTGACCACTCTACAAATATCATGACCACAACGTCGAGCACACACTAGCTCCTTTGGTCATATACAAACACATTGACGGCGATTCAGCCTACCCAGGTTTTAATTTTAACCTGGCAACTTCAGTGGCGGTCTACCTCGAAATCCTCATGCTGCGGCTCACAAATCTTACACTGCTCCATTTTGTCTCACGCGGTATGACCGGCCACTACAGCTAACAATTTTTGTAGCAATTCCTAGCGGTTATTTGGCATCATATCATTGTTGAAGAAACCAACAAGCATAATTAAATCCAGCATTTACGGTAGATTTTTATAGCTATGGGCAGAATAATAACAAGCTGATTAACTTGGTTTGAACTCTGCCATGCATTTCTTATCAAGCCTCGCCAAGAGGAATGTTTCTTTTTTTCAGAGGGGAAAGTGATGTAACGACTCAAAACAATTCGCCGTCATTAATTTTCATTTTGCAATATATTTCGACCTACTTTACCATAGGTCTTCATCAGTTGCATTTCACGAAAAAATGAAGCAAGCGCGTTATTTCCTCTAGTCATATTATTTATATACCTCAGACTGACCTTTCATTAGATATTCGCATATCACATGTGTGTGTGAGCATTTTCATAACCGTTGTTTTTGTCATAACTAATTTAGACCAGAGTGGCTGAATAATAATTCGTTTTATTGCAAAAAGTAAATTACTGGAACAATGAAAGCTGCGTTAGTCAAAACGCAGATCAGGTAATTTCTATTAATCCAGGTTCGCAACTAAGAAGTTCCTTCAAGAAACATTTAACATGTAATTATCGAAGCAATACCGTTAAATGGTATAATAAATATACGTTAGTGAAACAAAAAATCGTGTGGCAAGTGTCAAATATTTTCTTTTTAAGTATTTGTTTAAAACATGATGTTATTCCTAAATGTTTTCGTTTTAAATTAAATTTAAAGTTAAATGCTTATGGTATGTCTCTTAAGCATGCTCTTTGTATAAATATTATAAAAACTTTGATTCGTGATTTAATTAAACGTAAGATTATACTTATTAAGGAAAAAACTAAACTAAGATCGATGTTAACTTCTATTTTGCAGGCAGATGATTTTAAATGCATTGAGGATTTCAGTGATAAAGCCCGTAATAGATAAATAAAAAAGTAAGAAGTAGACATGATAAAAAATTAGCTGATTTGGGAATTTATAGATACCAAGGAAATGATAATTTAATCGGGACTAATAGAAAAGTAAATCTATCAACATTAAATCTTAAGAAGGATCAAGTTGAACTACTTAACCGTGGCTTAAACATGGCTATCCCTAATGAAAGATCGGTTAGAAACAAATTAATTACTGAGGCTGTCAAAACGGCAAAGCTTCTTTCGGATAATGAATGGGTGAAATTTGAATTAGACGTTGCCTCAATGGTTTTAACACACCAAGAGGATAAAGTTAAGCCTAATTATGAAATTAGACGTCTCAGAAAGAATTTAGTATCAAATAATGTTATATGTCTTAAGGCGGATAAAGGAGGAGCTACAGTTCTGATGAATCAATCTGATTATAACAATAAAATGATAGAACAGTTAAGTAATGCTGAAGTATACACTAAAATAACAAAAGACCCTACTGATAAGTTACAAGGGCAAGTCAAATTATTAATCAATAAAATGATTGCTAATGAAGAATTGGATTCGACGCATGGTAACACTCTCATTCAAAGAGATACGGTTGCACCCAGAGTTTATGGTTTAGTTAAAGTGCATAAGCCGGGTAATCTTTTAAGAATTATAGGGAATGTACAACACTCCCCAACATATAAAATTTCAAAGTTTTTGTGCCATATTCCTATTTCTTAGAACATACCTTGCTTAATTCATATCATTTGGTTGAAATTGTTGATGTGTTCAAGATGAAAAGGATAGATTAGTAAGCTTAGATGCAGTATCTATGTACACAAATATACCGGTACCTGAGGCTCTGGATCGTTTTAGACGTTTCCTAGTTGATCACCCATTAATATTAGAAGAAAACAAAATGACGGTAGGACACGTCATGTAGATGGTGTGTATTTGTATGTCCTCCACTTATTTTAAATTTCGGAATGAATTTTATAAACAAATTAGAGGCGCTCCAATAGGACAACTTTTGTCGGTCCCAATAGCTAATATCTTTATGCATTATTTGGAGAATAATCTGTTGGAGAAGACTCCACAAAAACCTACGTTTCTTGGACGATATATTACTGATCTGGAGCCATGGTGATAATGAATTGGTAAATTTCTTAAATTTAGCTAATCGAATGAGCGAACTACAATTTACATCAGAAAGGGAATTATCAGGTGAGTTACCATTTTTGGATGTCAAATTAATTAGAAATGGTCAAAAATTGGGAAGAGATATTTATAGGAAGGATACTTATTCAGGAATCCTTCTTAATTTCAATTCCAATCACCCGTATCTTATGAAAGTCGGTATCTTAAAGTCATTAACATTAAAAAGTCTCACGTTAACAGATATAAAGCAGAGGAAGTTAGAATTAGGTAGACTACGCGATATATTCAAGACTAATGGTTACCCTCCTCATTTAATAGATGCCACAATGAGGGACGTGGTGATGAAATTTAATCCTAGTTTGAGATACATAAAAGCGGATAAAGAGAAGGAAGAGCGGAAGGTCATGGTATTATCGGAATCTATATTAAGAAGAAAATGAAATCATTAGCTTTAAAATACAATATAAGGACCGTTTTAAAACAGCACTTTACACTTGGCACTATACTCCCTAACCGAAAAGAAAAGACTGAACCCTTAGACACTTCAGGAGTGTATGAGATCCCATGCAATGATTGTAGTCTCAAGTATGCTGGTGAGACCATGCGCCCAATAAAAGTAAGAAGAGGTGAACATAAAACTGCGTGTAAGTATGGACATATTGCTAAATCAGATCTTGCTCGTCATGTAGTGGAGACTGGGCATACTATCGACTGGGAGGAATGCAAACGCATAGCAATATGTAGTCGTTATAGGATGACGAGATTGATTAGGGAATCTATAGAAATTAAATCTAGAGATAATATTATGAATGAAACAGCTGTTGAAAAATCTTTAGGTCCGATTTGGAATACTGCATTAGCTAATGGAAGGAAAAGACGATTGCATGAATTGGTAACTGAAGCTAGCTCCAGTAAAAGATTAAGAACATCAGATTAAGATTGACTAATTAGTGGGCTTTTATTCAAGAAATGAATAATCAATTATTATGAATATAGTCTTCAAAATTTCATCTCTAACTATTCGTTTGATTTTAAAACAATTAGTGATTTCAACCCTAATTTTCTGTTTTGCACCCCCACCCTACCTATTGAAATTATTATAATAATACAATATTTATAAGTAATAATTTGTCTGACGCGTGCAAAGGGTAAATTAATGTCTATTGACTGCAGTTTCATTTAGATGTACGTACATGTGTATCAAAAATAATTTAACCAAGTTTTTAGTTATGCATACACATACACATGCACATGCGTGGCGTGCGCCAATAACTGTTATTAACTTGTCTATTTTGAGTACAACCTAGTGGTTTGAATTGTAATTTAACATGTGCATTAGTCTTTCGGACTTCTGGTTTTATCACTCATGGCATGTTTTTATGACGAGTGTTTCTGAATTATGGGTCTCCCCATCTCAGTTACGTCATTTACATTGAGTGTGTAAAACGAATAGTTATCGCATGCAATTGATAAATTATTATTCAGCCACTCTGGTCTAAATTAGTTATGATGAAAACAACGGTTATGAAAATGCTCACACACACACATGTGACACGCGAATATCTAATGAAAGTTCAGTCTGAGGTATATAAATAGTATGACAGGAGGAAATAACGCGCTTGCTTCATTTTTTCGTGAAATGCAACTGATGAAGACCTACGGTAATGTAGGTCGAAATTTATTGCAAAAAGAAAATTACTGGAACAATGAAAGCTGCGTTAGTCAAAATGCAGATCAGGTAATTTCTATTAATCCAGGTTCGCAACTAAGAAGTTAACCAATCGCGTGCGAGCAGTCAAATTAAATCTATTTAAGCACGGTGAATTTACCATGCTAGTAAGTTGTTGCTTTGCATTCTGCTGTGCGTTGTGTGCGTGCTGTCTGCTACCGTCACTTACGCTGATTTTCGGGCTTGTTTCACTCACATTTGCAATTTCAGTCACGCCAATCTTGTTGCTGTACAACTAGTGAGACGGAGCAACATATATAGATGATCTTCAACGAGATTACACAGCTACTCACTTGTCACGGATGTCAACGCCACAACAGAAGGAACAACAACCCAAGTCAACCAAAGCTGGTCTTAAGTGTCTACTAGTATTTCTAGACACTGCTACACTAACCGACTTTTTCGGCATTTGCCGGAGAACGCAATAACAGCCCTAATAAGGACCATAAACAGTACTAACTCAGCCATCTTTGGCTCCAAACTGACTGTGTAACGTCGTACGGCATTTACTGGAAGCTGGAGCGTTTACTGACGCTTTGTAATGACAAAGTGCCTTCATATTTGCAACGATAATGAAATAGGATTGGTCACTGGATATATTAGTTATAATAACACTCTAAATCTTGTTATACTGCTCATCGTTGTATGACGCGATAAAGTCAAAACCACAAAGAAGCCGTATTGCCGAGGTTGCATTGTCATGAATGCTTGGTGTAGATGTTATTTTTGCCACACTTATGCGTGCTATCTAGGTAAATATAACCATAGCGTCTAGATCTTCACCCAAATAAATCTCGCTTCTTCAATAAGTTGTGTGTCCGTTTTACATTATTTTCTCTTCTTTATATTTTTTTTGTTTTTAGGTATTATTCTTATGGTTATATGTCCGTGAAACATTAGTTACTAATAATGATGATAAATTTGATGGATATGAGATAAGAAATTTTGATTAGGCTTATTGGAACCAGACATAGCATGATAGAGAAATAGGCATTCCTCCATTAGATCGATTACTCTTTGCTGGGCGTTCATAAACATAGAAAAACAACCACAAGTTTCACACACTCACGCATTTCGAACTAACATGGGAGCACGATGGCACAATGCATAAATATGACATGGAAAATAGAATTAACGTCTTTCACTTCTATTAGTCCCCGAACATCACATTTTATAAATCCTGTTGCACATCACAGTACAAACTGCCGTCAGTCTCATGTACTGACGAGTTTTGACCTTTCATGATCACCAACAACATAGTGAAACTACGGATAATAACATCGACTGTAAAACCAGTAATAAGGAGAAACAGTATGTATCAACTAGCGTTTATTTAATTATAATATCTTTCTATACATGTAAAAACACAAAGCCGGAGTAGTTATTCGGCTTTCTCAAATGTGTAATGCGTATAGTCATCAGCGCCAGGAAACTGCTTCGGTTTCTAAAAGTAAAAGAAGAGAAAAATAGAAACAACTGATAAATTTTGCATACCTAAATGAAAATTGCGTGGTAAAAATATGATAGTACCTAATAAACTTTCTCATAGGTTCTAGCATTGAATATACCAAAAGCATATTTAAATTTTTTTTCAATTTATGACAATTATAATATCACAAATACTGGCATGATTTTATGCCAATTATTTTTATGATATAGCCAATATATATATATATATATATATATATATATATATATATATATATATATATAACACGTTTATTAGTGAGTTAGCAATAATTGGTTTGAAATCACAGTAATTTCACTAAGATGATAGTATACTTGTGAGTAATTATATATACATATATATTGTCAGTATAAAGTCAATATTGAATCAGTAGACCGGATTCATTCATATTGGGATCTCTTGAAATACTGGCCAGAATTGACCGCGGACAGGATACGAATCCAGACACATTTGAAATCTGCGACTATCCAATGCGCCACTCGTGCCACATGCTACACGAAATTTAAAGTCATATACCAACTTATATTTTCAGAATAGACTTTCTTTCGGGCTACACTAAAAGTCAATATAATTTCCCCAATCGGCATGTCTTTTGTATAATGAAAGATCCTGGGTAGTTAGTTAGAACTTCAGGTATTAAGAGATTTCAAATAGATTCCACTTGAAGGAATGGCTATTCAGAAAATATAAAACGGTATATGACTTCATATTGTGTGTAGTATGCGGCAAGATTGGCGCAGTGAATAAAGTAACAGGATCTGAAGCACATTGATCCAGGTTCGTATCGGGTCTGGTGAAACTTCTGGACAACACTTGAAGTGTTCCCAATAAAAAGAAAACCGGTTTGCAAGATGAATTTTCCTTGCTATCTGATGTAACTTTGAGTTTATAATGAAAATATACATATAATGAAAATCCTACGATTTGAATTCAAATATATATAATGATATGGAAATTGCAATTAATCAAAAGTATGCACGTTGCTAATGTAAATATACGGAATAAAATACCATTCAGCAAGTATTTGTTTCAACTATATTGAGCATTTCTGAAGAATATCCGTATGTGTTACGATCTGGGCATATTTGTGTCCAAGTCTTGCAAATCTACGTACTTACCACCGAAGACACGCAACAAGCGCACTTTTCTGTCATCAGTCTTATCTTCAGATGAAGCCAATTTGGCATCGCTTTCGACCTATAGTTAAAACTGACCACCTACGATCAGTCATTTTTGGAGGTAAAAGACTACCTGGAGAAGTATTATTGACTTGAACTATTGTGACATTATATATATTATCAGTATAAATCAAACATTGCATATAATAGTTAACGGAAATAATGAAGTAGATGGAGTTCCGCCATATTTGACACTCATCGTGTACTTGGCATAACTGGCGCGATTGGGACTCGAACCAGAGCACCAGGAGTCATGCAACTCTCCAACTGCGCCACTCAAGCCATGCAATGCTGTTCATTTGGCATAGCTCTTAAACTAAAGTTCCAACTAGCCACACCGGGATCTCCTGCTATTGGGCACCATGAAAAATGGGGAAGGTTTTATGGTAGAATTTTGTTAGGCATTCGTCCAGTACTCGCCAGAATTGCAGAGACTGGATCTCAAACTGGAACGCATATTTCGAATCTGGCAAATCATTCAAGTGGATCTTATTTGAAATCTCTTCCGACATAAAATTGCAACTGGCCTGGCGGCGTGTAGTACACCGCTGGGGTGGTATAATGAAGGAGGGGAAAAAGTGTGAAGGCAAGTGATCCACAGATCGGGCTCCAGTCGCGGCAACTCTTGCAAGTAATTGACAAGAGTCCAAAAAGAATGAAACTTGATGAATTGCATTTGCTACTTTATACAATAATTAGCATGTATTGCCACCATATATATATATATATATATATATATATATATATATATATATATATATATATATATATATATGGTAATGCCAATAGGAAATAACTATAATGTAAATGTCGACGGAGAAGTTCGAATAGATAGGTGTGCTAATTGTTATAAGCAGAATATATTTATTGGAACATAACCTCACAGTATACTTGTGAAATTGCGATTAAAAACGCATCAATAAGATAGGAAAGACAAAATTATTCAATCAATAAAATACTCAGTAAAATATCAAACAAAACTACCAATTAAGAAAATGCAGACATTGATCTATTTTAACAACAAATGAAAATACGTGTATCCGTTCATTTTAGGATAACTTTAAAAGATTTAGAAAATGCCACGTTATGATAACCTAGATAAAGCTATGTTATAAGCATGTTAATACAATAGATTTTTTTTATCTCTACACAGGCTGTAAAGACAATTCACTAAATGACATTAGAAATATATTATAAACCAAAGATATATTAAATAATAGATATTGCCAATGTTATAGCAGACAAATAGATCTCATTATTATTATTACAGCAGCAAACAGGGCGATTTAGTAACTTACGGATCATACCGCAAAACGTATCCACACGACAACAGAGACGAGGACACATGGACATCTAGACAAGGTCTAGATGTTTTTAGAAGCAAGTTTCTGAAAAAACACTACTCCCTCTTTATTAGATACCGTCAGCCGCATGCACTGGAGCTTATCGACCTACCACGATCATCATAAGAGCATAAAATCAAATTGACTTACGAAAATTCAACCTCAGGGCCTATTAACCACATGCTTTCTTCCAATTAAAATGAAAAGCCACCTAAACCATATATAGATTTAGCATAATGGCACTTGATCATTAACACTCAAACACAAAGCGGAATGCATGTGAATTCGCAATCTGTTGTACCACCACATGAAGACAGCGTGAAAAAAATTAATAGGAATACTTATATTCATGATTTGCAAACAAATATGCGCAGCAAATCAGCATGAAAAATGCGATACCGTACAGGCGTTTAAACTTTAATCTCGTAGTTGTTTTGGATTTAAATATCACTGCGTGATCAATCCCTTGGTAAGGCTTATAATTAAAGAATGCATATAAGAGGCTTAGACAGAAAGATACCACGTAGCGACACAAAGAAAACGCACCAACTAGGCATCATGAAAACCATAAATCAAGGTGACATCGGCACTAGCTTCCTTTCTATTTTCGCTTTAGAACCACATATCTTAGATAGTTCTGTTTAGCAACGACAACACGAATAAGATGACTATATTAAGACACCAAAACTTCCACTAAACACGTTTTGATGAATTAGCTTGCACTAGGACACCAATCGACGTACAGTTGTTTAATCAGCATCCACCATGTTCATAAGGTCTGCAAGAGATTTTTACATTTGGAAGAGAAAGGAAGTAAAGAAGTGGCAGAAATTTTAATTAAAATAACTGCAGTAGCTTGACTAAGTAAGTAGACAATGAGACCCTTATGATTCAGCGAGACAGCCTAAATAGTGCGGAAACGTAACAGTTTATAGCATTCACATTCATATACGGCCTGTAAAAGAGCATTAACTCACTCATTTCCAGCGAAAATGGGTGACCAATATTAAGAATTTTTCTTTCTAAAATGGTCTGCTATCAAATATCTCCAAACAACGCTGTTCATGTTCAACTTGTACTCGGTTGGCAGTCACGGAAATCTCTCAGCAGCTAAAAATTGACCTCCATAAATGTAGTACCAGCTCTCGTTCCGCCATTGGTAATTCAATATTCTGTTTTCACTGTTAAGTTGAACTCAATCAGACGCTTTACATGAGATAGAATAGCAATAGATAAATAAAGCCAAAACGGTTCTTACCACAGCTGTAGTTCTGACCAGCTATGGAAAGCTGACCAACTATTCGGAATTTTCCATGGCTTTAGGCGACTGACTATAAGAATACATACAACAATTAATTTAAAATAAACATGCTGCACGACATGCAATAGATTATTTATCTTATCCTAGTTGTGCTTAACAATGTGTTTGTATCTACAGTCTTCAATTTGAATCCGGATATTTCGGCAGCCATTTTAAACGGTAAGCACATCCCACAAACAAATTGACAATCATAAAGTCGTGGTAAATTTAGATTAAAATGTTCAATTTCTACTTATTGCTAAATCTCTTAAAAATACGTCTTTTCACTAGATAAGTGTTTCATGTATGTTTATATGTGTCTGCATGTGTACACTCGTAGAAATAAATTTACAGTGATATAATATCACATATTGATGATTCACTAGATAAGCGTATTGTGTGTATTTATTTTGAATTTAGGAATCAGTTACTGCAGGTGTATACTCATCCCAATGAAATTACAGTGATTTAATAGCATCTGTCGATTCACCAGATAATCGTTTAGTCAGAAGCATCCAAAATAGCAGAAGTTGTGCGAATCTAGAATGTCTGCGAGATTATCTGTATTTATAAATAAACTTATTGTTTAAGTTGTATGAAAAGTAGAATGCATAAGTATAGCTATTTAAAATACATACCAATGGAAGGAAAATTTTGTAGTCTTCTGCGATGTAACCAAGTGTGATCACAACGAAACCGGGCCAAAATGCTTTAACGAATAACATAAAACTGAAAAAACAAAAAAGATAAAATTTATTCGACAATTGCAATTTGTCGTGATTGTGTTAATACATATAAACACTAATAAACGGATACGGAAGGGCAGCGGATTCAAAAAGAATCTGCATAATACAAAAGAATTACCCAGGCAACATCACAGGACCCTGTTTACTTTTAGATTATTGCAGTGTTTCGTCAATTTAAGTGTATCTATGTTGGTGAGAGTATGGTAGGTTGTGATAAAAAACAGTATCCAGACAAGCGATACATCATTCAAAATTACTGGGATTTCAGCCACCAAACGGAGAAGCTCAGCAATCTAGAGAAAATAATGCCTAAGCTGCAATCCAAGCTGATGACTCAGATAAACAACCAGCTGTTATTAACTAGATGAAACGACGAAGCACATGGAAGTGCAATTGGAGAGAATGAATCCACTAGTTAATTTCACTCCTAACACGAAGCTGACAGTGATATCAACCAACTCGAACGAGTGCTTTATTTCACAAAGATGCACAGATGGTAGCAGCTCTAATGCGTTATCTCGTGGATCTCCGGAAAAAGCGGTATAAGGATCATTGATTTGGAGACGGGTTTGCTGCCAATAGAAATGCACGGCCCGTTCCATATGAGATTTATTTAACAATTAAATGTTGAACGAAACTTTGAACCATAATTGACCAACTAACAAGGAATTACAAGGTGATGATCATATTTGTTGATGATGTTTAGGGTTCGTTAACAATAATAAGCAGGGATCATGAAGAACCTAGCCGGCATGGCTGATACAAATATTATCCACAATGTAATAAAAATCTTGTACACTATTCGAGTGTTGTAGCTCGATTGTAAATTACTAGCTTTTCGACCGAAGTTTCAATCTGATTATGGTATAGACTTACAGTCGCTTCAAGTGTTCGTAGTTCGGTCTCATGTTGTTCAATTAAATATTTTTTATTGCCTTATTCTTCACCGTAAATTTTTTATCCAGTGACTGTTTCTGAATATAAAATATCTCTTTAAGTCTGCATAATTCGTTATCGTGATTAATTGAAGGCGACATCAGCAATACAGCTTCCTTGCAGATTTCACTGTATCACGTCATAAACAAACCAAACCTCGCAGCTAACTTTGCCCTACCAAGAAAAGAAAGTTACGAAGATGATTCTACTAGACATCTGCAACAAGATCGCCACTGAGCTCGATTCGATGCCATATCGCTAAGGGTTTCTAACCAAGAAATGTAATGCGCACGAGGAACCCATCAGCAGGATATATATATGTATATATATATATATATATATATATATATATATATATATATATATATATATATATAAGATCAGTTAGAAAGTGGTTAAACATATTTTCGTTGACCAAAGGAACCACCATTAACTATTTCGGTTACATATTTAGCTATAAAAACTCTTAAATAACAAATTTCTAACCAACATTAATTTTCATAGAGTAGAACGACTATTTTCTTGTATGAAATTATAGCTATGTATAATTTGGCATTTTTGTTATCTGACTGTCGCTTAGGTTTTTTTTGAAAAAATAGAAAATGAAAATTTATACAATTTTAATGTAAAAATGATAAGGAACAAATGAATTGAAAGGAAACGTATTTCGGATTCCTACTCAGATATTCTCCATAACTAAAATTCCCACACTTTTCGCCTTGAAACAGGAATTTAAAGATAGATGATTATAAGAAGCTGAAGCAGTGACCCAAGTCACCGAGACATAATATTGGGAAGACAATATGGCTTCATCACAGTTATCATTTTATCGCGTTATAAACGCGACCGACATTCGCAATTAACGCTGCCCAACCAGGAAATAAGTATAAGATGAGTCCCTTAGAAATATGCCACCAGATATGAACAACTTAAATTAAGTAACCCTACCAATTGCGCTTCATTCAGTTTAAAATTTTGGAATTTCTCCATGAAATACTGACATACACGCGCAAATGATCAAGCATCAAACGAACAAATAAAACGATTCCTTAAATGTTGAATCTCTTTGCGCAGTGCTGTCCTTCTTGACCGCATTTTTCTTGTGCGGGACAATTGATAGCACTCTTAGGTCGATAAAATCTTGAATGTTGTTCATTTTCAGGTGCTCTGATTATTGACCTTGATTGATGGGTTCTCACTTGTCCCTTCATTTTTAAGCCTTCCATCAGCTGATTGTCTGAAAATGACGTTGGAACAAGATTTTCCATTACCTGATCTGCGTTTTTACTAACGCAGCTTTCATTGTTCCAGTAATTTTCTTTTGGCAAGATATTTCGGCCTATCTTACCGTAGGCCTTCATCAGTTGCATTTCGTGAAATGCAACTGATGAAGGCCTACGGTAAGATAGGCCGAAATATCTTTCCAAAATAAAATAACTGGAACAATGAAAGATCCGTTAGTCAAAACGCAGATCAGGTAATTTCAATTAATCCAGGTTCGCAACAAAGAAATTCCTTCAAGATTTTCCATTGTTCTTTTTCCAAATTTTCGAGACAGAATTTCCAGTCTCGTCATCAGGGTTGACACAATAGGCACAGGAATAAAACACAAATTGTGCCAAATGTGGTATCCACATTCAAGACAGATATATTTATATTTATTTTAATTCCAAAAGTATTTTTTAATTGTCTTCCTAATATCCGGTCTTTACACCTAGTCTCTAATACTCGCATGTATACAAAAACTTATCCCTGTCCCCCTCCGCGCACACAAGCACCTATAAACATGTGTATTTTAATAAAGTGAAATTTATTGAATAACTATAAGCACACCTAATGGAATGACATAAACACCTATCAATGATGTCTATATTTTTTTAAATTGCTGTTCCGGACGCATAGAAAGATCAACAAAATTTTGATTTCAATATTGCAGTAATCCTCACAAACGCTAGTTTACCTAAGCCATCCTGTTGGCAATAGGTTATAGACAGAGAGAGAGGTTAATAAAACTGTTGAAAGAATATATATTATTATTCTATCGTTTGGACAATACCGAAAACGGAGTCTACATTAAGGAAAACGTCTCTCAACCAAATACACATTAATACTCATATCCTGCATAATTTCATTTCTCAATTTAAAAATCTGTGTCGAAACCATGTATATGTCTATATAATAAATTATTAATATTTTATATTTATTTACTTACTTATAGTTATACATACACTCAAATCTTACAAAAACATACAATGATATATAATACCACACGCTATATATTATGCATATATAGATAAGCATATAATCAGCCATGTGGGTTCTTCCCATATATTTTATAAATATCTCTATATCCATCATATATATATATATAGATAGATGTGTACACCATATATATATATATATATATATATATATATATATATCAATCAAAACGCTTTTGATAACATTTATATATCTATTTTTATCTCTCTCTCTCTCTCTCTGTATATATATATATATATATATATATATATATATATAGGCCTTTTAAAAGTATATATATGTGTCTATAAGCAATGAAATGGATTCTTTGAACTTCAATTACCTACAATTCACCCTGAGTGTATAGTATATTTACTTTGCATATATATATATATATATATGCAACATAATATATATTAAAAGAAACATGTTGCGCGACAGTGAAAGGATCATTTATCTGATTTTCAGATTGCGTACCGAAATATTTGAATCCACTGTCATCATGATGGTTTTTGCAAATATTTCGATTTCCAGGTACGGAAATCTTTTTCAATGCCAAACACATCACCCACTAAGTTGACAATCAGTATGTCAAGTGGAAATATTAGTTTAAACTGCCTCATTTATACTTGTTGTTAGATATCTTAAGCATAACGTTTATTTAAAAAATGCTAAGAAAGTGTATGTTAAATTGGTTTGTGTATATGTCTACATGTATACACTCTTCGCAATGAGATTACAGTGATTTAATGACAATTACTGACAACTCACTAGATATAATTAAACGAACATAGGTTGCGCGGGTGGTGATAACAATTATTATAATCAAGGTTGCGGTCTTGATATAAACACCTGACTCATTAATTACTTACATATGTCAGTATAAACTAAGAATTGTATAGTGTAGAAAGGCAATTCATCGACTAAGGGTCAGGTGTTTATATGACCGACTTGATTATAATAATTGTTAGTACACCCGTGTAACCACTGTTCGCTCATCCCAGTGAAATTACAGCGATTTGGCAACATCTGACTATTCACTGGATAAGCGTGTTTTGTGTGTATGTGCGTGAGCGTTTACTTAAAACTGAGAGATAATCTGTTACATGTAATTACAGGCACGTGTAACGGTCATACAAGTAAAACTAAAATGATAACTGTCATTTCCTAACTGCACACGTCAGACCTATTTTACACTTACTTTTCTAAATGAAGTAATTACGAGTGGCATTTCGGTGAGAAGGGGGCAAGATACTATGAATAGAGTAAATAATTAATAGGTAGCAAAATTAAATTAGAAACGGATAAAGTGTTTCAATAGGGTAGAAAGTTAAATTAAACGGTCCGTAAAAGAAATTAAAATTGCCTGATAAAGAAGATACTAGTAATAGTGCAAAGAAAATAAATAAAATAAAAATAAACCTTGCCATCATGTATAGATAAATGTATGTTAAAGGCGCTACACTAACAACAGAACATAAGATAACAGATAAAATGCAACCATTTTGATTTTCCTACTTAGTTTAGAGTCAGGTATAACCATTACCCTCCGGTCATCTTTTGATTTATTTGACTTCACGTACTTCCAGTCATGATTAAATTTACTTATAACGCTCATTATAGTTGCTTCAATTAACTTTAGAGGATACCCATTAGCACTGAATATTTCTCGCAGTCTCCCTAATTCAATCTCTCTATGTTTTTTATCTGTTAATCTTAAGCTTCTTATTATCATCGATTTTAAGATACCGATTTTCATTCTATATGGATGATTTGAATCGAAATTAAGAAGGATACCTGAGTAAGTATCCTTCCTATAAACATCCCGTTCTAGTTTTGTACCATTTCTAATTAACTTGACATCCAGAAATGGTAATTCGCCACATGATTCATTTTCAATTGTAAATTTAAGGTTGCTCATCTGATTTGCTATGTTTAAGAAACTTATCAGTTGATCCTCCCCGTGATTACTGATTACTCCTCAATTCAAAACAAACAAACACACACACACAGGCTTGACGTACGCTTATCTAGTGAGTTGTCAGTAATTGTCATTAAATCACTGTAATCTCATTGCGAAGAGTGTATAAATGTAGACATATACACAAACCAATTTAACATACACTTTCTTAGCATTTTTTAAATAAACGGGATGCTTATAGGAAGACCACTTACTCAGGTATCCTTCTTAATTTCGATTCAAATCATCCATATAGAATGAAAATCGGTATCTTAAAATCGATGATAATAAGAAGCTTAAGATTAACAGATAAAAAACATAGAGAGATTGAATTAGGGAGACTGCGAGAAATATTCAGTGCTAATGGGTATCCTCTAAAGTTAATTGAAGCAACTATAATGAGCGTTATAAGTAAATTTAATCATGACTGGAAGTACGTGAAGTCAAATAAATCAAAAGATGACCGGAGGGTAATGGTTATACCTGACTCTAAACTAAGTAGGAAAATCAAAATGGTTGCATCAAAATACAATATACGTACTATTTTAAAACAGACCCTTACCCTAGGTATTAAACTTCCCAACCAAAAGGAAAAAATAGAACCGTTAGACACATCAGGAGTATATGAAATTCCATGTAACGACTGTAACTTGATGTATGTGGGTGAAACCATGCGCCCAATTAAGGTTAGAAGAGGGGAACATAAAACCGCATGCAAGTATGCCCATGTTAATAGATCAGATCTTGCACGCCATACAGTAGAGACAGGACACACAATTAATTGGGATGGGTGCAGACGTATATCAATTTGTAACCGTAACAGATCGACTAGACTGATTAGAGAATCCATCGAAATTAAATCGAGAAATGACATAATGAATGAAACAGCCGTAGAAAAATCACTAGGTCCTATTTGGAATACAGCACTAAATAATGGTAGAAAACGAAGATTGCACGAATCAGAATCAGAATCAGAAACTCGCTCAAGTAAAAGAATAAGAACACTGGACTGATATTAACTTACAGAGGTGGAGAGTGAGTAATTCAATATCGCCTAATTTAATTTTGATTATCTTATTATTTCATCCTTGATTACTTGTTATCTTATTTTATCTGTTATCTTATGTTCTGTTGTTAGTGTAGCGCCTTTAACATACATTTATCTATACATGATGGCAAGGTTTATTTTTATTTTATTTATTTTCTTTGCACTATTACTAGTATCTTCTTTATCAGGCAATTTTAATTTCTTTTACGGACCGTTTAATTTAACTTTCTACCCTATTGAAACACTTTATCCGTTTCTAATTTAATTTTGCTACCTATTAATTATTTACTCTATTCATAGTATCTTGCCCCCTTCTCACCGAAATGCCACTCGTAATTACTTCATTTAGAAAAGTAAGTGTAAAATAGGTCTGACGTGTGCAGTTAGGAAATGACAGTTATCATTTTAGTTTTACTTGTATGACCGTTACACGTGCCTGTAATTACATGTAACAGATTAGCTCTCAGTTTTAAGTAAACGCTCACGCACATACACACAAACACGCTTATCCAGTGAATAGTCAGATGTTGCCAAATCGCTGTAATTTCACTGGGATGAGTGTACACGTGCATTAACTGATTACTCCTCAATTCAAAACAAACGAGAACACATACACACAGGCATGACGTACGCTTATCTAGTGAGTTGTCAGTAATTGTCATTAAATCACTGTAATCTCATTGCGAAGAGTGTATACATGTAGACATATACACAAACCAATTTAACATACACTTTCTTAGCATTTTTTAAATAAACGTTATGTTTAAGATATCTAACAACAAGTATAAATGAGGCAGTTTAAACTAATATTTCCACTTGACATACTGATTGTCAACTTAGTGGGTGATGTGTTTGGCATTGAAAAAGATTTCCGTACCTGGAAATCGAAATATTTGCAAAAATCATCATGATGACAGTGGATTCAAATATTTCGGTACGCAATCCGAAAATCAGGTAAATGTATAGACTATTTCTTTTAAATCAAATTTGTGAATTTAAGATAAAACAACAAATGCCATTGGATCCAGCCATTCGCTTTTTTTAACAGTTAAATACTGTTTGTTGCGAAGAACTAATATATATGCAGGTATGTATTAGGTGTTGCGAACCTAGTAACAAATTAGTTCAGTTGTGACCAGAAGGATAAACCAAAGGCAGCATGAACGGAAAGTATAATCTCATGCACATTCGTTTCGTGCTTACTGGCGACTCATCAGTAGGAGCCGGTATTACGCCCGTTAACCACTATATATTTGGTAGAAGAATGTGGGATAATAGGACGGTACAATCTCCTATAGGAGATTGTATATACATATATATTTATATATGAATGATTCTAAATATTCATATAAGATGTGGGGTGAACTCACATGGTTGCTTAAATGCTTATTTAGATATTTAGAATATATACATGTAGAAGAATGTTTAGATTTTATATATAAGGTGAGAAGAGCCCACATGGTTGTTTATGGGGATTGAGATAATATGCAAAGTAAATATACTATACACTTAGGGTGAATTGAAGGTAACTGAAATCCAAAGAACCCATTTCAATGCTTATAGATACATATATATACACACATATATATGGCTATATATATGTATATATATATATAGACATAAAATTAGATATATAAATATTAAAAAAGCGTTTTGACTGATATAATTTATCCGTTGAGGGACTCACAGTGTTGCTTGTATGATATTCATATTATATATATGGTGTATACACGTATATATATATGATGGATATATAGATATTTATAAAAGATGTGGGAAGAACCCACATGGTTGCTTATATGCTTATCTATATATACATAATATATAGCGTGTGGAATTATATATAAATGGATGTTTTTATAAGATGTGAGTATATATAAATATAACTAATTAAATAAATAAAATTTAAATAAATATAAAATATTACTAATTTATTATATAGATATATACATGGTTTCGACACAGATATTTAAATGGAGAAATTAATTTATACAGGATATGAGTATTAATGTGTATTTGGTTGAGAGACGATTTCGTTAGTGTAGACTCCGTATTCGGTCTTGTCAAAACGATAGAATAATACTATATATTCTTTCAACAGTTTTATTAACCTCTCTCTCTGTCTATAACCTATTGCAAACAGGATGGGATTAGGTAAACTGGGGTATGTGAGGATTACTGCAATATTGAAATCAAAATTTTGTTGATCTTTCTATGCGTCCGGAACAGCAATTAAAAATATAGACATCATTGATAGGCGTGTATGTCAATCCATTAGGTGTGCTTATAGTTATTCAATAAATGTCACTTTAGTAAAATACACATGTTTATAGGTGGTTGTGTGCGCGGAGGGGGACAGGGATAAGTTTTTGTATACATTTGAGTATTAGAGACTAGGTATGAAGACCGGATATTAGGAAGACAATTAAAAAATACTTTTGGAATTAAAATAAATATAAATATATCTGTCTTGAATGAGGATACCACATTTGCCACAAGTTGTGTTTTATTCCTGTGCGTATTGTGTCAACCCTGAAGATGAGACTGGAAATTCGGTCTCGAAAATTAGGAAAAAGAACAATGGAAAATCTTGTTCCAACGTCATTTTCAGACAATCAGCTGATGGAAGGCTTAAAAAGAAGGGACAAGTGAGAACCCATCAATCGAGGCCAATAATCAGAGCACCTGAAAATGAACAACATTCAAGATTTTACCGACCTAAGAGTTCTATCAATTGTCCCGCACAAGAAAAATGAGACCAAATCCACTACAAGAAGAACAGCACTGTGCAAAGAGATTCAACATTTAAGGAATCGTTTTATTTGTTCGTTTGATGCTTGATTATTTGCGCGTGTATGTCAGTATTTCATGGAGAAATTCCAAATTTTTTATACTGTATGAAGCACAATTGGTAGAATTACTTTATATAAGTTGTTCATATATTCAATACCTATTCAATAACTAAACCTATGAATAGAAATAAGGTCTACGTTTTAGTTTGGTAAATAATAAGAATGTGTTATGTATTCCCCAACAATACAAAATTTGAGGTAATGAAACGACATCACATATTCATGCACAACAATATGAGAACCATTAGTAAATATTTTTTTTCTTTGCATATAGCCACAATAAAATAAAAACAGAAGAAAATTTAAAAAAATGATATTAACGAAAAAACAATAATTTAGGCACACAAATTATTAAAGGATAGTGATTTATGAGAAGGAGGATCTAATTATAATGAGTATATTTAACAAGAAAACACACCGAAGTGAGGAAAACTAAACCTCTACACAACACCATTATGGTCAAGTCAAAAGGCAAGGCAAAATCAGCAATACAGTTTCCTTGTGGTTTTCACCGTATCAAATCATATATAAAACCAAATGTTGCAGCTATCTCTGCCCAATTAAGAAAAGCCGTTACCAAAACTATTCTGCTACCAGAAATCTGTAACACGATCGCCAATGAGTTTGTCTTCATGCCATATCGCACAGGGTTTCCAAATGAAAGATAGGATGCACACGTAGGCTCATCCTGTCATAACAGATTTGGAGTGAGTGGCGGATAATCTTGTAAATTATATAAATGTTCAACTCAATATCATTTCCCTGTTTACCGTGATATTTATTTTATAATAACAGATATTGGCTGGTTAGTTTGAATTTGAGGTCCAAAGAGATTCCATATAGGTTTCGCCTGAAGAAAAAGCTAACAAAAATACATTAGTCAATATTTAGCTGAGGCGTATGTGTAGTGTGCGGCAGGAAGCTCAGTGGTTAGTCACAAATTCTGAAGCAGACGTACCCAGGTTTGAGCCCTATCCATGGAAAATTATGAACAGTTCGTTAAAAGCTCTCAATGTGAACGAAACAAGTATAATGGATGAATTGTCTTTTATACATTTTAAGATGCTTAGTTTATATCATTGATATATATATATATATATAAATATATATATATATATATATAATTAGGCTGTTGCTTATATCAATATCACAAACTTGATTTAGCTTATTGTTGACACCACCCGTCTAACCAACATTCGTTTAATTATATAAAGGTATTTTACAATTAAAAGTTGCGAATTTACTAATGAAAGACGGAACAACGTCTGTTAATCCATTCAAGGTGGCCTGAACAGAATCTCGACTTTCGAACAATAATTCGATACCGTCTGCATAGTCTATATCGACTAATCTCACCCACTCACTCCAAATAGTACAAGCACACAACACTGATGCTTCACGGCAACATAAATATTATAAACCTTTATCCAACAGCAGATAAATGAATATTGAAGATGTCAAACTGTACTTTAGCCAAAGAACTTCTTAAGCAGCAATTGGAAAGCAAGGTTGCTTAAGCATCCATAGAGCACATTATTGACATTAAGTAAACTAAATGGCAAAGCGACATAGGAGTTATAGCTATTTTCAGAGTCTCGCCTTATTAATACATAACACGATGTGGTACCAAATAAGAATACAAAACTGAAATGTTTTTAGTATCCTGTGTTCCACCTTTGAGTTCAGATGTATTGCAGCTGACAATTTTTATTGAACCCCCAACTTCCTGTACTTATTGTGCAAGGTAAAATTCTAAGGCGGGATGGACTAAATCGTATCTGCAATCGGAATACGTGCTTGTCAGAGCACATAACAAATCGGTATGAGCAAAATGAGTGTCGCAAGTACATCCATAACTAAGCGTATTTTGTCTTCTTAAAAATGCTAAAAGGCAACAAAGTTATTTTAATTTTAATTAAGGATATGTGTTTCACTATACTTACCTATTTGGAGGCTAATACAAGAGAAATTTTCCAGAACTACGAAAACAATAATAATTTATTCGTGTATAGGTACTACTCTGTAACTTTCAGAGCCCGTGCAAAGCTGTTTTGTTTCGTTATTTCAATTATGTAAAACGTGTGATTGTTTACTAAAACGACAAGTGAAGTAATCAATCTAATCATAATAGCCATTTCACAAACGACTGAACCGAGGAAATTCGTCTACTTCGAGAGACAAATACAATAATATATAAATGCGAAAACCAAAGTTCTCAGATGAAATCATTTTTCTTAGTTATAATTTGTTTGTTTGAATAAATTACTACGAGAACCTGCGCAACGATATTTCAACTTGTAATTAGAAAATACGTTTCACAAAGCCGGTAATGCCACAAGTTCTTGCAACAGAAGTCATACAACAAATTCATTTCTCAGTCAAAACACCTGGTTAACGCGTCAAGGATGAAGAGCTCTAGTGTCACGGCATACATAGCGTAACCGTAGTTGCAAGTGCTAAGAATTTTTAAAATTTTTATTGATTAAAACTGTTGACTTATGTGAAACAACATTTTTCGTTAATTTCAAAAAGTAGATCCCACATTGAGCATAACAGCTTTTTAAATGGATGTATCACATTTTAACGAATCTGTGCATACTTTAATAGACAAAATAACTAGCCTGAATACTCAACAAATTACGCAGGATTTTTTCGGGTCATATAATTAACTACAGGGTTTACACCGTCGTATAAAATGTCCTGCTTAAGCTTTCAATATAACGCAGGAAAAGTTTAAAAAGCGCGCAAAATCTCGCGAAAGCATCTTACACACATACCCACTTAAACTCATTCCCCATTACGTTACATTTTGGCTAGATTCTTTAATGTACTGATTAACCTACGAACAATTAAATCAGAAATATGAAACTAAGATTATAACTAAATGACATTATTATCCAATAAATAACCTAGAGTTTCATTTATGTATTAGGTAAAGCGTACCCAGTAACAAATAGGTTCAAGTAGGAGCGAAAGGATAAACCAAACATAGCATGAACGGATGGTACAATCTCATGAGCACATATGAATTCCGTGCTTACTGGCAATTCATCGATATGAATCGGTACTACGCCCTATACCCACTATGAACTCGATTATGAAATGTTTGACTTTTTGACGTTTCAGACTCTTATACCAAAGTGTAATGTAGCAAACAGTCTTCGGTAATACGACTTCAAAGCCAATTCACTATATAAACTATTTAGTGAGCCTGTAAAGAATATAACGCAATGTTTTCTGAGATAGACAAAATGTCACAAAAAGTGAGAATTAAAGCTAATACTTAACACGTTATTCCAGCAAATCCATACACATGTGTTTTGTGCGTACTGGCGACCAGTCAGCAGAAGCCAATATTTACGCATAAATATAAGAGATAGCGTCGTCAAACAATCCATGTATTGGTCAAATATATAGTGGATTATGGGCGTAATGAAGGCTTTCAAACGAAACTTATCAAGGGTCTGATGACAATAACCTACAGATAGCAAAGATCTTTATTATTACTTGTTATAAAACATATTAATTATAATCTGCTCAAGTAAAATATTAAAGTATTTCATAAGAATCTAACTATTGATCATGTGTGCAAAACAGTATTCATCAAACGTAATTTACCCTGATAAGCCATGTGTATTGTAAAACCACTTGCCAAAGTGCTGATCTCGACCAAGAACATCACTGTACTGATCATAATTGAACGGTAGTGGCTCGTTCCAGTTCCTTTTAATTGGATAGTAATCATAATGTTCCCAAGGATCACGATAGTATAAGTTTAAGGGCTCAATTTTTGGGTAATCGCCGGGAGCAGATCCGTCATCTTCAAAAAAATCGATGTCTTCTGGACGTAAATTGTACTTTTTCGCTGCCGCCGCACGCTGCTCTGGTGTTGTAGGATATTTTCCCGGTTTCCAATCCCAATTAAAATCTGCAAAGAAAATAGATTTTAAGAATAAAAATCGTTAACTGCTAGTATCTGTAAAAGGTTGATAACTGAAGAAGGATGCGCAACAACAGCGTACAAAAACTTACATGGTACATTCAACGGCACATTTGACTAACTTCGTCGCCGAGGTGCCGATGCTTATATGCGTGCTTTTTTCAAAATCACATATAACAACATATGTGATAATAAAGAAGGTGAAAGAAAATAAACACCGATACTTCGGCAAAGAAATGAGTAAGATAAGGTGAATCTTATAGATTCATTCACCTTCACTATCAATCTAACAAGGCAGATCACTTGTAAGAAGAAATCGTGTTAATAAAATATAAGTTGTTAATTACTTGGCGTTTACCAGAACCAGTAGACTATTGGTGCTAGAGACGTCTGTGCAAATCTCTAGAAAACAATGGCATGTAAGCGGTTAACGTGCTATAACCCGCAATTCTATAGGTAACCATTCAAGCGTGTTCCACACAGAAGCTCAAATTGGAAGCTTAACACGAGTATGAATGTTATTCCAACCAGTTTTCATACCAACATGTTCGATAAAACAAGCGATATCACGCCTGTCGCAACAGACGTTTGCCATACCAATCACCAACAAATCTGCGGTACTAATATCAGTTATTATGACAATGTAAACCAAAACGACGATTGGATGCATGTCTGGCTATTTAAACATTCAAAAATAATTTTAAAAAGAAGCACACTAGTTGACAGCAACACATCATTAAAAAGTTAATAATTTGCAGCATGTGACTGAGTTCTGTGTTAAACCTAAATAAAATTCAAAAAATATCTGAGGACGACAAATGAATTGCAGTCTTACACTACAGTTTGATACAGTTATGCAATTATGTATTAGGTGTTGCAAACCTAGTAACAAACTAGTTCAATTAGGAGATTGTACCGTCCTATTTTCCACATTCCTCACCCAAATATATAGTGGGTAAAGGGCGTAAAACCGGCTTTTATTGATGAGTCGCCAGTAAGCACGAAACGAATGTGCTCGAGATTATACTTTCCGTTCATGCTGTCTGGTCATACTTGAACTAATTTATTATTAGGTTCACAAAACCTAATAAAGAATTGCAGTCTTCTTGGAATATACACAAAGAAAATAACGAAATGCGATATGACTATTACAATTAAATTTGAACACGAAAGCTAGCGCCCATTTTATGAATAATTTTGTAAAATAAAGCAAAAAAATAAAATCTATCATAGTAGAGACATCCAAAGATTTAATTCAACGAGCATCCATTTCTTCACATGGCGTGTGTTCTTGATATTCACAATAAAACTGTCGAGTTACAATCAAGAGCCAAAATAATAAGCCAAATTGGTAAAAATAGAAAAACTGCCAATACGATCGGAGGCCATTTTTTGAAATTTTGAGGTTAAACTACGAATCTAGCTTTAGAAAGTTCTCTCCTAAGCAATTTTACATAACAAAAGTTTATGCTTCGCCGAGGCATACATCCAAAAATGAAAGCGAAACGGATGTACATGAGACTAGATAAATGACAGAGGGGCCTTATGTATAGCCTAAAATGGAAGACTTGCATAATAAATACAGAAATGAGGCTAACTTGATCTTAAAATATCATACTCGCAAACCCACGAAATACGCTACGAAGCAGGAATACATCAAAAATACATTTGACATGTGGTATTCAATTGTACTATTGTACTATAAACATATACAAGAACAATTTTCTAATGATTCTATTTTTCTTCTTTTCCATATTTAACCTGCAAATTGTTGCTTCAAGTCACACTGTTCAAATATTATTTTCAGCATAAATACAAATTAATTTTTACAAAGATTAGCGTTCCCAAATAAGTGGTCAAATTATTTAGTTGAATTCCATATATTAACGGTCTTATGATGGTATTCCAAGAGCTAATCCCTGATTTATTCTCGATACTAAACTTATAACAGATAGGTTGAACCGCTGGTTATGTCGAACCATGCATGCAAATAATTAAACGACCATTGGTTGCGTGGGCGGCGATAACATTTACTATAATTAAGGTTGCAATCTTTATAAAAACCTGACACATTATGTAAATAAATTTGTCAGTATGAACTAAGAATTGTATAGTGTAAAAAAGGAAATTCTTCCAGTAGACAGGTTTCGTCTGTATGGGGAACTCATCACGTACTGGCCAGAATTCGAGCCCTGTCCGCGGCAAATTCTGGCCAGTAAGTGATGAGTTCCCAATAAGGACGAAACCGGATTATTGGGTGAATTGCCTTTTCTACAATATACAATTCTTAATTCATACTGACAAACTTATGTACATAATAAGTCAGGTGTTTATATCAAGATCGCAACCCTGATTATAGTAAACCAAACATCTAGCACAAATACGAGAGTAATGTCTGCAAACAAAGCTAATTTCCTTTCGTATATCTTCATTTAATTTTTCATTCGTTAAACGGCCATTTCTAGCCCTTCGTTCCGTAAATCTTGGTGGTAACCTCACGTATGCAATTTGCATACAGTAAAATAGAAACCTTGGAAGCCTACAATTAAGTGTTAATATTTAGTTAATACATCTGTTAAATAGGCTGCGTTGGACGCAGTAGCAAAGTTTTTTGTTTTAGAAAATTTCGACCACAAATTAACTACCTAGCAGATGGTATCTGTCAGCCTTGAAGAACCATATGGAAACAAGAAAACTGAATGAAAACAATATGCTTCTATGTGGAACAGATGACCTAGTATAGTTTACATCAAAAACATTACCATTATTAATACAAATAAAAATAAGTTCATATTAAATATTCAGTCACGTAGGATATATTGAGTCCCCTTTTCTTAGCAGTTTTACAAAGTACACGCATGTATACAATAACGAATTTATATCTGCCATATGATGGGTTCTAGAAGCTATTGCCAATAATACAGTCAATCAAACCTCTTGACGCACAGATTTTCGCTCACTAAAGTGTTTCTTCGTTAGTAAGGACATTAGTCGATGTGATCAAGTGACGTATCGCAAATAACAGTATCCAAATCAGGTTCTAGCCATCCACAGGTTGTCTCGATGGTTTGACGAGCAGGGTGTAAATTTGAAATTTCCAGACAATGCACCAACTATCTCAATCGACATTCTAAAACAAGGTTTTATATTTACCTGATTATCGGGTTGCGATCCGATTTGTTTGCATCCGCTGTCTTTCTGGTTTTTGTTCCAAAATTTTCGATTTCCAGATAAAAAAGCGTCCGTATAGAAATGATTGTGTCACATATTTTGCAGATGAGTAATGCCTCTTGATGCTAAGCTATAGATGTTTTAAATCAAACCGAGCGAAAACATAAATTTAAAAAGCTTCTTAGATCCTGATAGATATATTGGATAGTTTTACATCTCAGCTGCATAAAGGAGGACCGGCACTATGCTTTACTTGAAGATCTTGGACCGCGCTTGTGCAGTTTGGCAACCATAAAATACTATATAGCTAGAGAGGCATAAGCTGCTGGAGGTTCACTGTGCAGAACTTGGCATGTTCTACTCAAGTACTAAATAGGTAGTTCCTCGAGTCACTTTCGTCCTATTTAACCATGGAACTCATGCATGTGAGCACAGTTTTTCTTCTATCGTCGCAAAAGAGACCCATCAGCACCAACAGACTTACAATTAAAGTCAGCCCCACCTTAATGCAACGCTATTGGCTTTCCTCAAATTTTAGGCTTATATGCAGTAACTCGTCTTCATTTATCGATCCTACAAGACTTAACGGATAAGAAGTTTTTAAACATATAGCGCGCACCAACTGTAGAATTCAATCATTGTTTAGTATTTTTAATTATCGTAGATAATAGTCACGGCAAAATTAGGTGAAAGAACAATGGAAAATCTTGTTCCTACGTCATTTTCAGACATTCAGCTAATGGAAGGCTTAAAAAAGAAGGGACATGTGAGAACCCATCAATTGAGGCCAAAAATTACATCACCTGAAAATGATGAAAATTCAAGATTTTACCGACCTAAGAGTACTATAAATTGTCTCGCACAATAAAAATGCGGTCAAATCCACAACAAGAAGGACAGCACTGCGCAACGAGATTCATCTTTTAAAAATCATTTAAATCAAATATAGTTTTAGATTTGTGTACACAATTTTTCGCTTGACCGATAATTAAAACAATGATTCCACCAAATAATTCGGAAGATTAAAACACATTTTCAAATAAAATGTCATCTATGGTTGCTATAAAAGCTGTCATCCAATAAGAGATATGGATGGTTCTTATTAAGGCATTCTACTCATAGATGACCTATAAAACAAAGATAACAAGCACGATCTTCCAGACGATTTTCAAGTCTGAGTTTATTTTCCTTCCTCCGCAAGGATATCTGAATTTTAAGGCTATTGCATTTCCGTTTCCAGGAGATTAACTATGACACCGACTTACAGCAGTGACAAAGATAAGAACTAGATGATATTCGTCTTGCTACTCCTGATTTTCTGAGTAACTTGTAAGCCAGTTGTTCAGGCTTATCAAAATACGCTGCTTTGTAGTGGAAGATATTTCCTCCGACAATAACAAATAAAAAATTTATTGATAAATTTAGGCCATCGTAGTTGATTTAAATAAATATTATTAAAAAGAGATATATCCGTCCAAATTCTCGAACATCCTTTGACTAAATCCCTTTTAACATTTAATCTGTTTGCTGTATTTTGAGTTTGACTTGCATGAGCTTCACTGTTGACGTGTAACAGCCATCTGTAGCTTTTAAAGTTTGGATCCGTACAATGTACTCTTGCAACTACGAGGCTATTTTCTTATTCAAGCATACTGGGAGCGGCTCAGAGCAATTACTTTAATTATTCGTAACTTTCGAGATCAAACGTCCGGTTCGCAATGTTGCGTATAATGCACAGTCATATTTCTAATGACTTAATTAATTATATATACTTTTGCATAACGTGGAGGCTAATCTTATGCTCATATCATTGTGCAAAAGGTCGTAGGCATGAGATTGATAAACATGGAAGTAAAGATTAATTAATTAAACTCCAGTTCATAAATCGATCAACAAACACCACAGAATTACAGACTCGTTAAGACCGATACAGACTTGGCATCTTTGGGACTCTCATTAGTTAATATGGAAGGAGCAACCATAGAGAATTTATTTTTAAATTCGAAATTACTCAGATGATAATTTCACTCTTATGTATTTCGCATTCAAATGATCAATCTTTATACGCATCATCATTAGCTTCTCGATCAACGGTAGAGCAGAGAAAGATATTTTCTTTCAGCTATAAAAAATGGATAAATAAGTTTCCATTTATAGATTAGTAACCAACCAAGTAGCCAAATACGAAAAAATCAGAATTTTTCCACTTACGACTAGCCCAGCGAATAGGCAACGAACATCTTTTCGAAAGAGTTACGGTCTTAGATAGTATCATTACGGCAATAAATTACAAAATAAGGGCTCTACATATTATATAAATTGCGTAGAAAAACCAAAACAAAATTTTAAATGTACCATAAAAATAAAATTGCATTTGATTAATCATATAAATAAAACAACTTTTAAAAATATACAACAATCCTTTAATAAAATATGTAATCAGCCAAATCTGTTTAAGTTATAAAATGCGATAAAAAGTTTAAAAGGTCTAAAATTTTGTAACGACACAAATCAATGGTCGACATATTGCGTAAATTAAATTCAAATTTATTTACGTTGCACCAATGAGAAAAAAGCGAAATTGCCGTTTAAACCACGCTTAACCAATAGTGTGCAAGTAGACATATTGCATGCTGTAGAGGCCCTTTGGTCATTACCAGAAGAGAGCCTCTGAGATGTCAGGCCCGGACAATCCATATATGCGGTGTGATCATATAATTTGGAACACCTCCATGTTAATCACAGCAAATAATACACGCAAATATATAACCTGATCTCGTTGTAACACAAATTTATTGATAAAATCAAAATAGTAATGATAAGACCAAAAAAATGTTAAAAGCTAACAGAGATCATTTTGCGTCCAGCACACAGAACAGACAACTCAAAACTCACTAATAAACAATTCTTACATTGTTAACATCGTTGTTTGTTTACTAAAATAATTGAACCTTGTTTATATAAATGTCATTGCTTCGTACTACGTTTGCATAGTAACAAAACGTGTAAACAGTGTTATGACAAAAGTAAGACTTTTATGTCAGAGGAAATAGCTTCCTCTACAATGCTATTTAAGCACGGTAATTTACCATGCAAGTCAGATTTTCGTATCTGCGTTCTGCCTCGTGTTACACATGTGCGTGCTGTCGGCTGTCAATACCTACGCTGGATATTGATTTGTTTCAGCAACAATTGGCAACATCCGTGACTCACCGTTTTGCTCTTCAACCAGCAAGACGAGCCAATTACTGCAGAACTTCAACGAAGTTATCCACATCGTGATAACAACAGCAGGAACCACAACCAGAGTCCACCCAAGGAACAGAACATCAACTTACATATATATAACTTACGAGAACGCCGCCAAGGCCCTGTCAAGGGCCCCCATATCAGTAACTAATCTCTATTCAGAGCACCTTAGCCGAGTTTGTAACGTCGTACGGCATTTACTTGAAGCCGGGGCGTTAACAAAATTGGCGACCGCGCCAGGATATTGATTATCGTTTTGATTTTTTTCGTATAAATAAAATTGACTTCCTTTTTCATCAATTTGGGATAAAAATCGATTAACATTTGCGTTTTTCTCTACCGTGATCGTGGTTTTCTGGGAAATCTGTTGGGTATATATTTGTGGATTTGTGAATTTTTTTGTGGGGTATAATAATAATAAACGGAGCCTCTGTTCGTCTATCTTACGTACAAAACGGCACCGTACGTACTGGACAGGCCAATTGCGGATTTTTGGAAGAAGTTACTTCGACGCTCATTCAACTGTGGAAGCTGTTTGTGGGTAAGCGTTTCGTTAAAGTATATTTATATATTTTCATATTGCTTATAAATCAATGCTTTATGATCCCGTAAGATTGTTAGAAAGTCAGGTCCAATTTTAGATATTGATGTTCCTGTTTGGGATGGAGATAGTGAGCTATTCTTTATGCGCGTAGACTCTGCTTTCTCCCCGTTTCCTGATTATGACAGTCATCAAAAACTGTCGAAGGTTTTTGCTAAACTACCTTCTGAATGTCAGCGACGGATTTATCATAAGCTTGAGGCCATTAAGAAGCTACGTAATCCAATTTTGGGTCTACAAAACGAAGTAGATCCTTGCTTGGGCCCACAGAGACTGAGCAGATAATAAACAAATATGCGCAGTTAGACATGACAAACCATTGCCCCATCGAAATAATGAGGGAATTACGGAAACGTTAGTATAAAACCAACATTTCTGACCATGAGGCTAAGGTTGTTTTTATTAACAATCTTCCACAAAAATTAAAACTCTTTGCCAGACAGCTCCCCAACACTCTCTCTATAGATGACTTATCTGAGAGATGTGAGTTAGAATATACGGTTTTGGAACCCAAAGTGAATCCATCATCCTTTTCTTCACCCCCGCAAGATGATAGACTCTCCTCTTTAGAGAGGACAGTGGCGAACATGGCTAAAGTTCTAGAAGGATTGGCCATTACCAAATCCGAGCTAAATCAAGTGAATGCTCGACCCAAATTCGTTTCCTAAGCCCAATTATAACGGTAGGCGGCGATCGAGATCTCCGCAATCCTTTAATAAATATGCCCCAAAGAACTGGTGTTATAACCACCAGAAGTTTTTTATTCATGCCAAGTTTGTCTTTGTCGTTCCGAAGAATTTCCGAATGAGTGCCAATTTCCACAGCTGACGGAAAGGACAACAGACCGCAGGCACAAGGGTGCATCAGTATCGGGAAACGTCTGGCGCAGGAAGTAGAAGACCGTACTTTCTGCACATCAACGGCATCAACGTCGCCACAGGGAAAAAGCCAACTACAATCCGACATTCATGTCGACTCTTTCCGACCACGCCGAAATTTTCACATAGAGAACCAAACGGACAACGACGGTCGCAATCACCAGCCTACTTGTTTGCATAACCCGGCCAAACAGCCCAACGAGCTTCTGCACCTTCTTGATTTCAAAAATTGCGAAGAGTTCCTCGTAGACACAGGTGCGGCAGTCTCAGTTCTCAAGGGTGATTCAATGGCCGAGATGTCCCTAGGCGTTCTTCTCGCAACAGCTACAGGCGAGCCCATACCAACTTATGGCTGCCAATACCGCACACTCAACATAGGTCTACGACGTGAATTTTCCCACAACTTCATCATTGCCAAGGTCTCACATAATATAATAGGCCTTGATTTCCTTCTAAAATTTCGGCTCATTGTTGATCTTGCCAATCAAAAGATCATCGACCCTTCCTCCGGACTTGAGCAAAGTTTTTGGATACTTGCCTCCGAGCGTTTGAAGTTACAGGTCATTCAGCCATCCCCAGTGAATCATTCAGCAGAGATATTAGCAGCTCTTCGAAAATACAAATCGTTTTCGATCTTAACAAGTCAGAGCTACGAGTCTCCAACACGATGCATCATATCGTCACAGAAGGACAACCTATTGCACTCAAGAAGCGACCACTGGCTCCTGCTAAGCTGAAAGCTGCCCAAGAAGAATTCTCAAGGCTTTTGGAAGAGGGAATCATCAGACCATCGAAAAGTTCATGGGCGTCACCACTGCACTTAGTCTCTAAATCAAACGGATCGTACAGAGCCTGTGGAGACTACCGTAAGCTAAATTCAGTGACAAAATCTGATGCATATCCTATTCCAAATATTAACACTTTACTTGAAAAACTCAACGGCAGCAATTTCTTCTCAGTGATTGACCTCAGACAAGCGTACCATCACATACCGGTAGCACCAGAGGATATCGAGAAAACTGCAGTCATCACTCCATTTGGCCTTTTTGAATATCTTTACATGCCTTTTGGACTCAAGTGTGCTACTCAGACATTTCAAAGATTCATAGACAACATACTTTCGCGACGACTCTGCTTATTGTATGTCATATCTCGATGACATTATGGTATTCAGTCCAGATCTAGAATCTCATGCGAAACATCTACGAAATGTCCTCTCACGCTTATCCAACCACGGACTCAAGATCAACTGTGACAAGACGCAGATTGCAACTTCATCCGTCGACTTCTTAGGGCATCGTATCACGGCCCAAGGTATTCAACCGTTGCCATCAAAGACCAATTCAATCATAAATATCAAGTCAACAAGTACTGTGAGCGAGCTGCAAAAAATCCTGGGAGTACTAAATTATTATCGCAAGTTCCTTCCGGGCCTTTCAAAACAATTTTATCCTTTGTGCAGGCACCTGCGGAACCAAAAAGGACTTAGCAAGAATTCCATCATTGCTTGGTCATCCGAAGACGAGAAATTACTTCGACTTGCCATCAACTCGTTAGCAAATGCCACAATGCTAACACATCCAGATTTTGAAAAGACATTTCTACTCACGACAGATGCTTCTGAATTCGCTATTGGAGCCACGTTGGAACAAGAGATCGATGGATTTCGGTAGCCTATCAGTTTCTACTCGCGTACTCTCCAACCAGTAGACACGAGGTACGACACTTTCAATCGAGAACTTTTCGCCATCCACGACGCAGTGCGCCATTTTATCAGCATCATTGGCATTAGCAGATTTGTTGTTTTCACAGATCATGCACCACTAGTTAGCGCACTTCGAAACGAAACTTCATCTATCGCCAAGTACCCTGCCAGAGTAGAAAGACAGCTTTCACGTCTAAGCGAATGGCAATTTGACGTCTTTCACGTCAAGGGCAAACAGAACTTCATTGCAGATGCCCTGTCCAGGCCAGACGTCTCTCTACAACCACCTTCGCCGTCACCATTTACTGTCAACTCCGTGGCACTCAGTGAACCTGCACTAACGCCAACTCTCCTGCGAACTGAACAACGCGGTGACATTCACATTCAAAGATCAATAGCCCGTCACCCAACCAAGTTCATATGCCGTCTGTGGGAAGGCTTACCAATTGTTTACTTCACGGGTACGCAGCCCAACAAGCCAGTTCTGCCGACCAGCCTTCAGAGAAAAGTTTTCGATTCAATTCACTCAATTTCTCACCCAGGAAGCCAAGCGACTGTCCGACTTCTTACAGATCGTTTCTGGGGTCACAGACTTAGGCAGAATGTTAAACGATGGGTCTCAGAGTGTGCTATTTGTCAGAAAAACAAGATCACACGACACACTCGTTCTAAGTTGCAACATTTTCGGTCTACTTCTCGCCTAGCCATCGTCCACATCGACATAGTTCATCTGACAAAGGTTCAAGGTTTCAGCTACCTTCTAACTATGATTGATAGATTTACACGGTGGCCTGCGGCATTACCCCTGATCCTGAGAGCATTCAAACTTCTACACACGTCTCAGGCTCCATCTGCCTACAATCTTTTCCTAGAAATAGCTTGCTTTACATAACGTGTAATTGATATTTTTATAACATTAATTTTTCGTTATTCTACGTTTCAAAATTTTTAACTTTTTGCGCACCACTTGCGCCCTATGTCACGCATCGTGGCCTATAAATCCGCATGATTCATTTTATTTTTCTCACGCTCACTTTTCTCCTTTGGTATAACCAGCTGTTCTTAGCTAACAATTGTGTAGCATTTTGAAGAGTTCTTTGGTTTTATGCCATCTATTATGCAATTTTCGAGTGTAAATTTTTTATGCAGTTTCCTTTTGATTTTCATGTACATTTTTTAAAATTATAATGTATGACTCACACCTGAGCTCACACTGCCTATTTTGGTATGACCAGCTAACGCTTTTGTGTAGCAACACTAAGTAGTTTTTAGCTTCATATCATGGTACAGGCCACTTTCAATGCATATCTCAACTTCATAAGTTGCACAGAGACCACTCTACAAATATCAAGACCACAACGTCGAGCACACCTTAGCTCCTTTGGTCGTATACAAACACATTGACGGCGAACAAGCCTTTCCAGGATTTAACTTAAACCTGGCAACTTCAGTGGCGATCTACCTCGAAATCCTCACACTGTGGCTCCCAAATATTACACTGCTCGATTTTGCCTCACGCGGTAAGTGTGGCCACTACATCTAAAAATTTATGTAGCAATTCCTAGTGGTTACTTGACATCATACCTTTGGTGAAGCAACCAACAAGCATACTTCAGCTCATCATTTACGGTACATTTTTTATAGCTATGGGCAGACAAGTAATCAGTTTCTTAACTTGGTTCGAACTCTGCTATGCATTTATTATCTAGCCTCGCCGAGAGGAATATTTTTTTATTTTTTCAAAGAGGAAAGTGAGGAAACGGCACAAAGCAATTCTCCTACATCTTGCGTAAATTAAATTCAATCCAATTTACGCGGCACCAATGGGAAAACAGCGAAATTTGCCGTTAACCAATGGTGTGCGAGCAGTCAATCAAGGCTATTTAAGCACGGTGAATTTACCATGCAATTCAGTTGTCGCGTTTGCCTTCTGCTATGCGTTACGCTTGCGTGTTGTCTACTATTGTCACCTAAGCTGATTTTTGGGCTTGCTTCACACACATTGGCAATTTTAGTCACGCCAATCTCGTTGCTGTGCAACTAGAGAGACAGAGTAACATCTAAATTCGATCCTTCAGTAAGTTACTGTAGAATTTCAACGATATTACTCAGCTAATAAATCGCTTCGGAATTCAACGCCACAGCAGAAAGAACCACCACCCAAGTCAACCATTGCTGTTTTCATGTGTCTAGAAGTACTTCTGGACACTGCTACACTAACTGTAGAGACTCCTAACCTATTATTGTCTGAGAACCCTATAGATGCCAGATTGTGATCAGTCTTTAATTGTATAATAGAATCTGACAAGCTAGTATTTTCATTCATATCTGTTAAATTCATACCTGCCATGTCTTGAGCTAACTTGCTAGTTTACTTAAACTTAAGATGAGCTTCCATGTCGATCGTATTTAATTATTAATTTGATACTTAATGTTAGGCAATCAGAAAGTGAAACCTTTCGCGTTACAAAACACCCGAACAAATAATCTGGAAATAAATAGACGTGAAAAACAGAATTATTAAATTACCTGTTCCAGAACGTCCCCAATATATGCGGAAGTAAAAAAATATAAGACAGTGTTAGCAGGAACGTATTGTTGAAATCAAGTAAACGAAAAATGGAGGAAATTTAATAAATGCAGCAGGTCGCGCAAATTAAAACCAGTCACGTACAGAATACTCGAAAACTGAAATTGCTCAAAATTCAAAATATTTATACAGTCAAGTATTTAAATAAAGAAAATTCTGGAAAATAAATGAATAATTTCTTTTTAAATAAAATTCGTTTCAATTAGCCAAGATGTTTTAAACTTAGCCATTAGTCACTTTAATTTTTTGTCGGAGGAAATATCTTCCTCCACATCCACCACCTTCTCAAAAAAAGGCGGTTAGTAGTAGACGTAATCATCATTCTGTGGCTGACGTTGTACTCTTCCAGAACGTGTTGTGCATAATGGCGTCCCTGAAGTCGGCATCGCTCCCTGCACAGTTGTCACCGGTTCTTCTGTTATATATGGTATTGCCAAAGAGTTTTCATGTTGTGAATCTGTTGAATAATATTTTGTTATATTTGACAACGTGTATTCTAAGTTCTGCATTTTGTTATGTGCCTGTATAATGGAATTGCACACATCAGATTCGTCCATGAAACGATGGTCATTCAAAGCATCAGATAATTCAGTCCTATCGTCTAACCAGATAAACTGGGGAATGCAACGATCCAACGTAACACAATCCTCAATGCCATTTACTTCTATGATGACATTTTTTCAGTCATTCTTTTGACCCTATATGGTACTTTGTAAAATGGTGTCAGGCAATTCTTCCTATTTTCATTAGTTACATACACATGCGAAGCCGATCTTAGATCAGAGGACACATAGCACTTGGTTTTTGCCTTTAGAGTCGTAGTCAGAGCCAAACGACACATCTTATCTCTAAGTGCTCATACAAAACCAATCTACATAACTAGAAGCCCAATCAAGACTTCTTGGAGTTTCCATTAGAAGATCTCCAGGAAACCTTAACGGTTTTCCATAAACCATTTCTGCTATTGAAGTACCTAATTGTGCCCTATATATGTTGCGCATGGCGAGTAGTACTATAGGAAGATCGTGTATCCAGCTTGTTCCACTAGTACATAAATTGACTACCGCGATCAATAGTGACCTTTTCCGGAACACCATAACGCGATATCCAATTATGTAGGAACGCGAACAAGACTTCTTGCGCTGTCATATCCTTCAAAATCGCTACTTCGAATTGGCGACTAAATCGATCTACCATAGTTAGCAAATATTTGTGGCCATTAACCTCAGGCATTTCGACAATGTCTATATGTACGTGTCTGAACCGTCCAATTGGTATCCCAATATTCTGTATCTCGGTTCTGGTATGTCTCCACACATTACACGTTTGACACTTGGCACAGGCTCTTACCCATACCCGTATGTCTTTAGACATCTGCGGCCATACGTATCTGTCGTTGATCAATCGGATGGTGGCCTTAATAGATTGATGACCTATGTCATGTAACACTTGGATAATCTTGGCCCGTAACTCCAACGGCACATATGGTCGTGGTTGACTTCTGGAGGTTTCGCATAACAAACACTTGCCACTTATGAGCTTACGAACATATCCTGGCCTTTTGGACAAAACTAATGTAAAGGGATCCGATCCTTGCGCTTCCTCGATTTGACTAACGAAATCATGCATTGAGTCATCTAAGCCTTTCAAAGGACCTTGAAATATAAGCTCGACATCAGCTTCATTCGGTGGACAAAGTGCATCTGCTACCACATTCTCTTTACCAGCAATATGAGACACTGTGAAATCGAACTCTTCTAACCGTGTTTTGTTGGGAATTTACTCTACGAGAGTAATTAGGCCTAGTTGTTGTACCAAGTATGCTGATCAATGGCTTATTATCGGTCAATAACTTAAACTTATGTCCGTCAAAGTAATGCTCGAAGTGTAGCACCGCGGCATACACTGCTAGAAGCTCTTTGCCAAACGTATCATAACGTTTTTCTCGATCATTAAGCTTACGGCTATAAAACCCAATTGGTCTTACTATGTCCTGATCTCTTTGCTGTAGCACTTTTCTTATAGCAACATCTGGGGCCCCTGTGATTAGCTCGAAAGTTTTCTCCCAATCTACATGTTCTAATGTGGTTATGTTACATAGCATTTCCTTGGCCTTCTGGAAATTTTCTCGGTCTTCTGAACTCAAGTTTATAGGCCAAGACTTCTTGATCGTGCTCTTTTCACGAGTGAGATGGCGTGTTAACGATCCAAAAATTCCGGCTACACCTGGAATAAATCGACGATAATAGCTGATCATGCTCAAGAACCTTCACAACTGACGTACGGTTCGGGGTTCCGTTACGTCCTTAATAGCTTGGATCTTATCTTCCAAAGGTTTAATTCCGTCTTTGGAAAGTATATGACCAAGGTATTTAACCGAGGAGCAACCGATATTACTGTTATTAGGTTTGACCACTAATCCATATTGTTCCAGCCTGGTCAAAACTGTTTCCAAATGCGTACGATGTTCGTATCGTGAGCGACTAAAAATTATTATGTCATCTATATATACCCTCGCAAATGGACAACTCTGAAGGATTTCTTCAGCCAAACGCTGGAATGTCTGACTGGCATTTTTCAAACCAAAAGGCATTCGAAGAAATTCATGCGATCCCCCTCCTGGAAATCTGACTGCGGTGAGTGGTATCAAACTTTCCATCATTGGTACCTGATAATAAGCTTTCTGGAGATCTAAAGTTGAATAAACCTCATATCCCATTATATCTCGGAGTAAAGTACTCTGTCTAGGGAGAGGATAAGAATCACCCTTCGTCACTGAGTTTAATAGACGATAATTCCCACAAACCCTCCATTGACCCGGTTCAGGTTTGGGAACTACCACTAATGGGGAAACAAAATTGAAATTTGACCTTCTACAAATCCCTCTCTTCGCGCAATTGGTGAAATTCGGACATAGCAACCTGTTGCTTGTGTTGTGCCAATGGTTGGGCCTACGGTGAACAAGGCAATGGAGCCACCAATGCTATTTGGTGTTCTACTCTTGTCTTCAAACCTACCCTTTTGGCACTGAAAGGCTGAAACACTACTAGGTGCTTCTCGATTATATCGGCAAAGTCATGTGCGACTGATGGACGAGGTAAAAGAATTGTTCTAACTGCCGACGTGTTAGACTCAGTAGGTGTTGATATCCCTACGCCTTCTTTGATAGTCCTAGCTTTGGGGTCTAATGTCAGCTTGAAATGTGTTAAGAAATCCATGCCAATGATATGGTCCTTGACATCGGCTACTAGAAAATTCCATCGGAAGGAAGATTTCTGGCCTAACGTTACCGACATTTCTTTCATCCCTTTCACTCCTATCGGACTACCGTTAGCGGCCCATAGTTGATAATCAAATGTGGGGCAATCTGCTTCCACCACGTCTGACCTAACTATGCTTACCTCAGCACACGTATCGATGAGAAATTCTAATCCAGATAATTCATCCTTAATAATGAACTTGTTGCTGGACAATCCGGCAATGTTTTTCAGATCTCCGCTTAGTGAGAATCGGACTCTCTTGCCTTTTGCTTTGAGTATGCCTTTTAAAGGTATATCTGGGAGCCTTTGCAATGGAACCCCCCTACGGCTCTTACTAGCGGTGGTTTTGTCCTCTTCCCGGTGATGCATTTCTCTCTACCGGTTTTGCGCTTCCTTTCCACTTGGGTCCACCTAATCGCAGGTATATGCAATTTTTACCTTGGCACTTAGCACTGCGTCCGTATTCGCAATGTGCCTTACACCATCCGCGTGGCCCTTCGAAGCGTTGACGCGAGTGACTCCCTCGACGTTTATTATACTTATCTTGACTCTGAAGTTGTGCAATATCCCTACGTAAGCTAGCAACTTCTCTACATAAGAAACGCAAGGTTTCTTGTATAGTCAGGTTGTTTTCGGTATCTGCCCTGACTGGCTGCATCGGGACAGAATCTGCTATTACACCATTTACTTGTGGTTCCTGTTGTTTATACACGCCATCTAACCATCTGAGTTTAGTTGACCAATCTATGCTCATTGTGTCAAATACTTCCAATGTTGTTCTAAGCCTAATTGGTAGCTCAGCTGTGAAAATGGAGTTGACTACATCTCTAGATATATTCAACCTGGAAGCTTTTGTGCAAAGGCGTTCATAAAATTCGGATGGTAATTGATACCCCATTTTTTCTAAGCGTAATAATTCTTCCAGGCTGATATCTCTGTTGAATTTCAGCCAATAATAACTCAAAAGCATTGTACGGCTTTTCTTCCACAGTTCTGTCACTGAAATATTCCAAAGCATTTCGGAAATTTTCAGGCAATGCCATCCATGCTGCAACAAATTTCTCCATAAGGTTTACGATATTATAGGCACTAAATATCATTTTGACATCTCCTACCCAACTTGAATGTTTTTCTGATTTGTACTGTGGTAGACTTAAAATTCTTTATCCTGGCGCGGTCGCCAAATTTTGTTGAGGACCCTAACCTATTCGAGTCTGAAAGCCCCATAGATGCCAGATCGCTTGAAGTCCTAGAGCCTGATAGGCTTATATTAACGTTTGTATCTCCAAGGTTCAAGTCCGCAGTGTCCTGCACTAACCTACTAGTGTCCTCAAATTTAATATCGGTCTCCATATCTATATAGTGTAACAATCAAATCGACACTTAATATTAGGCAATCGGAATGCAAAAGTTGTACCGTATTCCTTCTGAATAAATAATCTGGAAAGAGATATACGTAAACAACAGAATGAATCAAATTTACCTGTTCCAGGACGATTCTTCTAAAACTTATAATATATTAGAACAAAAGCAATTGATGGAGTAATATATTTGATGACATGTCTTCGTTTACTAGAGAAAAATGTTAAAGTGCGGCAGACCAAAATTACAAGACCAGTGAAGGAGCGAGATACTAAAAAAAACTGAAAATGGCGCACAATTCAAAATCAAGTATTTAAACAAAGAATGTTCTGGAAAATAAAAAGAAAAAATTCTTTTTAAATAAAATTTTTTACAATCAGCCATGGTGGTTTAAATTTATCAGTCAATGTTATTTTACATAAAGCGGAGGATTTAACTTCCTCCACACAAATTTTACTATGGCATGGTATTTAAGCACGGCAATTTACCATGCAAGTCAGTTGTCGCATTTGCATTCTGCTTTGCGTTACGCGTGTGCGTGCAGTCAGCTGTCAATACCTACGCTGGTTAATTGATTTGTTTCACCAACAATTGGCAACACCCGTGACTGATCTTGTTGCGGTACAACCAGCAAGACGAGCCAATTAATGCAGAACTTCAACGAAGTTTTCCACATCGTGATTAAAATGCAACAACAGAAGGAACCACAGCCAGAGTTAACCCAAGGCTCTAGGTCATCTTCACACTCTGAATAATTCAAGAGAACGCACGACCGGTCCTATTAAGGGCCCCCTATCATATCAATATCTATACTCAGAGCACCTTAGCCGAGTTTGTAACATCGTACGGAATTTACTTGAAGCCGGGGCGTTTACAAAATTGGCGTCCGCGCCCGGATATTGAGTATTGTTCTGATTTTTTGGTATAAATAAAATTGACTTTCTTTTTCATTTATTTGGGATAAGAAATAGATTAACATTTGCGTTTTCTTTACCCTGATCGTGGTCTTCTGGGAATTTTGTTGGGTATATATTCGTGGATTTCTGGTGAATTTTTTTGGGGGTATAATAATAGTATAAATAATAATAATAATAATTATAATAATAATAATAATAATAATAATAATAATAATAATAATAATAATAATAATAATAATAATAATAATAATAATAATAATAATAATAATAATAATAATAATAATAAATAATAATAATACATTTATTTGGCATCAAAGGCCAACTGGCCCTCTGTTCAACTTTCCTACGTACAAAACTGCACCGTACGTACTCGACAGGCTCAATTGCGGATAATTTAAATTTTTGGAAGCAGTTACTGCGACGTGTTTTGTGAAGGAACTAATTCATCTGTGTTCTGCGCTCATTCAACTGTGGGTAAGCGTTTCGTTAAAGTATATTTATACATTTTCATATTGCTTATAAATTTCTACTTTTATGATCCCGTAAGATTGGTAAAATGTCAGGTCCAATTTTAGAAATTGATGTTCCAGTTTGGGATGGAGATAGTGAACTATTCTGTATGCGCGTAGACTCAACTTTCTCCCAGTTTCCTGATTATGACAGTCATCAAAATCTGTCGAAGGTTTTTGCAAACTACCTTCTGAATTGCAGTGACGGATTTATCCTAAGCTTGAGGCCATTAGGAAGCTATCTATCTGAGAGATATGAGTTAGAATATAGGGTTTTGGTTGTAGTGGTGCAACAGCATTGTCGTTGCAAACGAGTACTCTCTTGCAGCTGTGGAGCTGTGGGTGAACAAAGACTGGATGAGGCGTATGTCTCGGGTGCTGTTCAGTCATGTTATCAAAATGAAGTCGAAGGCGGGTAGCTTCGTCTTGAGGGTCATCTTTTGTCGGTAGTAGACGTGGGAGCTGACTAGGCAAGCGTAGATCCATGCCATACAAGAATTGTGACGCGGACGTTTTAATGGATTCACGAGAACGGGAACGCATGGCAAGCAGAACTAAAGGTAGTGCATCGACCCAGTTGCCATTAATGGACGAGGATGCTAAAGCAGCTGTGAGTTCCTTATGCATTCTCTCTACCATACCGTTAGCTAGGGGATGGTAGATAGTCGTCTGGCGTAAGATGCATCCCATGTACTGCAAGGTGGTTTTGAAACGATCAAATGAGAAGCAAGTGCCTCTGTCCGTGATGACCTAATTAGGAGCACCATAATTGGATATCCATGCAGAGATAAAACCGTTAGTTACTTCGTCTGCAGAAATGGTGCCAAGAGGAAATGCCGCAGGCCACCGTGTAAATCTATCAATCAAAGTTAGTAGGTAGCTGAAACCCTGAACCTTTGTCAGGTGAACTATGTCGATGTGGACGATGGCTAGGCGAGAAGTAGCTCTAACATGTTGCAACTTAGAACGTGTGTGCCGTGTGATCTTGTTTTTCTGACAAATATCACAATCGGAGACCCATCGTTTAACGTTCTGCCTAAGTCTGTCACCCCAGAAAAGATCTGTGAGAAGTCGGGCAGTCGCTTGGCTTCCTGGGTGAGAAATTGAGTGAATTGAATCGGAAACTTTTTTTTCTGAAGTTTGGTCGGCATAACTGGCTTGTTGGGCTGCGCACCCGTGAAGTCAACAATTGGTAAGCCATGGTGGCTTGATATTCTTGATTGAATTCGCCTTTGACGACAAAGGCTTAATACCTTTGGCGTGATACGATGCCCTAAGAAGTCCACTGATGTAGTTGAAATCTGCGTCTTGTCACAATTGATCTTGAGTCCGTGGTTGGATAAGCGTGAGAGGACATTTCGTAGATGCTTGCCATGAGATTCTAAGTCTGGACTGAATACCATAATGTCATCGAGATATGACATACAATAAGCAGAGTCGTCTCGAAGTATGTTGTCCATGAATCTTTGAAATGTCTGTGTAGCACACTTAAGTACAAAAGGCATGTATAGATATTCGAAAAGCTAAATGGAGTGATGACCGCAGTCTTTTCGATATCCTCTGGTGCTACCGGGATGTGTTGGTAGGCTTGTCTGAGGTCAATCACAGAGAAGAAATTGCTGCCGCTGAGTTTTTCAAGTAAAGTTTTAATATTTGGAATAGGATATGCATCAGATTTTGTCACTGAATTTAGTTTACGGTAGTCTCTGCAGGCTCGGTACGATCCGTTTGATTTGGAGACTAAGTGCAGTGGTGACGCCCATGAACTTTTCGGTGGTCTGATGATTCCCTCTTCCAAAAGCCTTGAGAATTCTTCTTGGGCAGCTTTCAGCTTAGCAGGAGCCAGTGGTCGCTTCTTGAGTGCAATAGGTTGTCCTTCTGTGACGATATGATGCATCGTGTTGGAGACTCGTAGCTCTGACTTGTTAAGATCGAAAAGCGATTTGTATTTTCGAAGAGCTGCTGATATCTCTGCTGAATGATGCACTGGGGATGGCTGAATGACCTGTAACTCAAAACGCTTGGAGGCAAGTTTCCAAAAACTTTGCTCAAGTCCGGTGGAGGGGTCGATGATCTTTTGATTGGCAAGATCAACAATGAGCCGAAATTTCAGAAGGAAATCAAGGCCTATTATATTATGTGAGACCTTGGCAATGATGAAGTTGTGGGAAAATTCGCGTCGTAGACCTATGTTGAGTGTGCGGTACCGGCAGCCATAAGTTGGTATGGGCTCGCCTGTAGCTGTTGCGAGAAGAACGCCTAGCGACATCTCGGCCATTGAATCACCCTTGAGAACTGAGACTGCTGCACCTGTGTCTACAATGAATTCTTCGCCAGTTTTGAAATCAAGAAGGTGCAGAAGCTCGTTGGGCTGTTTGGCCGGGTCATGCAAACAAGTAGGCTGGTGATTACGACCGGCGTTGTCCATTTGGTTCTCTATGTGAAAAATTCGGCAGTGGACGAAAAAAGTCGTTAGGGAAATCGGATTGTAGTTGGTTTCTTCCCTGTGGCGCCGTTGATGCCGTTGATTCGCAGAAAGTACGGTCTTCTACTTCCTGCGCCAGACGTTTCCCGATCCAGATGCACACTTGCGCCTCTGGTCTGTTGTACTTTTCGTCAGCTGTGGAAATTGGCACTCATTCGGAAATTCTTCGGAACGACAAAGACAAACTTGGCATGAATAAAATAACTTCTGGTGGTTATAACACCAGTTCTTTGGGGCATATTTGCTAAAAGATTGCGGGGATCTCGATCGCCGCCTACCGTTATAATTGGTCTTAGGAAAGAATTTGGGTCGAGCATTCAGTTGATTTGGCTCGGATTTCGTAATGGCCAATCTTTCTAGACGTTTAGCCATGTTCGCTACTGTCCTCTCTAAAGATGAGAGCCTATCAACTTGCGGGGTTGAATAAAAGGATGACGGATTCACTTTGGATTCCAAAACCCAATATTCTAACTCACATCTCTCAGATAAGTCATCTATAGAGAGTGTTGGGAAGTTGTCTGGCAAATAGTTTTAATGTTTGTCGAAGATTGTTAATAAAAACAACCTTAGCCTCATGGTCAGAAATGTTGGTTTTATAACAGCGTTGCCGTAATTACCTTTAAATTTCAATGGGGCCAAGGTTTTGCATGTCTAACTGCGCGTATTTATTTATTATCTGTTCGGTTAATGTGGGACTCAACAAGGATTGTACTTCATTTAGTAGGCCCAAAGTGGGATTAGGTAGCTTTCTTATGGCCTCAAGCTTAGGATAAATCCGTCGCTGCAATTCAGAAGGTAGTTTAGCAAAACCCTTCGACAGTTTTTGATGACTGTCATAATCAGGAAACGGGGAGAAAGCGGAGTCTACGCGCATAGAAAATAGTTCACTATCTCCATTCCAAACAGGAACATCAATATCTAAAATTGGACCTGACAATCTTACAATCTTACGGGATTTTTAAAGCATAAATTTATAAGCAATATGAAATTTTATAAATATACTTTAACGAACCGCTTACCCAAAAACAGTTCCCATAGTTGAAGGTCTCCCGCAGTTGGATGACCGCAGAAAACAGATGAATTAGTTCCTTCAAAAAACACGTCACAGTAACTGCTTCCAAAAATTTTCCGTAATTGAGCCTGTCGAGTACATACGGTGCAGTTTTGTACGTAGGGAAGTTGAAATGAGCATATACGCAGAAATAAAATTCACAAGAAATCTACGAATTTAGAGACAAACATAAACCCAAAATTCCCAGAAGACCACGACTTTAAAGAGCACATGTATTCCAAACAAAATTCCTAGAAGACCACGACCAGAGTAAAGAAGACGCAAATAATAATCTATTTTTATCTCAAATACAAAAAAAATAGTACAATTCTCAATATCCTGGCGCGCTTGCCAATTTTGTAAACGCTCCAGCTTCAAGTAAATGCCGTACGACGTTACAAACGCGGTTAAAGTGCTATGGTTATAGAGTTATTGTTCTGATATGGGGCCCATAATAGGGCCGAGAAAGATACTTCAGAGTGAAGATGTCCTAGAGCCTTGGGTTGACACTGGCAGTGTTCCTTCGGTTGTTGCGTTGTAATCTCGATGTGGATTCTTCGTTGTAGTTCTGAATTAATTGGCTCGTCTCGCTGGTTGTACACCAACACGATGTTGCCAATTGTTGATGAAGACAATCCAATAGCCAGCGTATGTAATGACAGCCGACAGCACGCACACGTATCGCAAAGCAGAAGGCAAATGCGACAACTGACTTGCATGGTAAAATTGCCGTGCTCAAATAGCCATGCCATAGTCTACTTGCACACTATTGGTTAACGGCAAGTTTCGCTTTTTTCTCATTGGTGCAACGTAAATAAAATTGAATTTAATTTACGCAATATGTCGGCAATTAATTTGTGTCGTTGCAATTATGTAAACGCCCCAGCTTTAAGTAAATGCCGTACGACGTTACAAACTCGATTAAAGTGATATAGATATAAAGTTATTTTACTGATAGGGGCTCTTAACATGGCTGGACGTGCGTTCTCCAGTAAATGCTGAGAATGATACTTCAGTGTGAAGATGTCGTAGAGCCTTGGGTTGGCTCGGACTGTGGTTCCTTCTGTTGTTGCGTTGTAATCTCGATGTGGAAACCTCGTTGAAGTTCTGCATTAATTGGCTCGTCTCGCTGGTTGTACAGCAACAAAATTGGTGTCACAAATGTTGCCAATAGTTGGTGAAGACAATCCAATGACCAGCGTAGGTGATGACAGCCGACAGCACTCACACGTAATGCAAAGCAAAAGACAAACGCGACAACTGAACTGCATGGTAAATTTGCCGTGCTTAAATAGCCATGCCATTGTAATATATGTCTACTTGCACACTATTGTTTAACGGCAAGTTTCGCTTTTTTCTCATTGGTGCAACGTAAATCAAATAGAATGTAATTTACGCACTATGTCGGCAATTTATTTGTGTCGTTACAATTATGCAAATAAATACGCGCAGTTAGACATGCCAAAACTTGTCCCCATCGAGATTTTAAGGTAATTACAGCAACGTTGGTATAAAACCAATATTTCAGACTATAATGCTAAGGTTGCTTTTATTAACAAACTTCCACAATCACTAAAATTATTCGCCACACCGCTCCCCGACTTCCTCTCTATAGATGACTTATCTGTGAGATGTGAGTAAGAATAAAGGGTTTTGGAACCTAAGTTGAATTCGTCATCCTTTTGTCCGCCCCCGAAGGATGATAGGCTCTCCTCTTTAGAGAAGACAGTAGCGAACATGGCAAAAGTTCTAGAAGGATTGGTCATGGGGAGATTCGAGCTAAATCAGGTGAATACACGACTAAATTTCGTGCCCAAAACATATTATAACGCTAGGCGGCGATCGAGATCCCCGCAAACATTTAACATTTATGCCCCAAAGAACTGGTGCTATAATCACCAGAAGTTTTTTTTATTCATGTCAAGTCTGATTCTGTTGTTCCGAAGAATTTCCGAAATAATGTCAATGTCCACAATTGACGGGAAAAACAACAGAAAACAGGCGCGGTGGTGCATCAGGATCGGGAAACGTATGGCGAAGAAAGTAGAAGACAGTACTTTATTCGCATCAACGGCACCAAAGTCGCCACAAGGAAGAAATCATTTACAATCCGACATTCCTATCGACTCATTTCTTCCATGCAGAATTTGCAACAAAGATAGCCAAACAGACAATGCCAGTCGCATTCACCAGCCTACATATTTGCATGACCCGGCCAAACAGCGCAACAAACTTTTACAACTTCTTGATTTCAGAACTGGCGAAGAATTCATCGTAGACATAGGTGCGGCAGTCTCAGTTTTCAAGGGTGATTCAATGGCCGAGATGTCGCTAGGCGTTCTAATCGCAACAGCTACAGGCGAGCCCATAACTACTTATGGCTGTCGGTATTGCACACTCAATATAGGTTTAAGACGTTATTTTACTCACAACTTCATCATTGCCAAGGTCTCACAGAATATAATAGGCCTTGATTTCCTTTTGAATTTCGGCTCATTGTTGATCTTGCCAATCAAAAGATCATTGACCCCTCCACCGGACTTGAGCAAAGTTTTTGAACACTTGCCTCCGAGCGTTTTGAGTTACAGGTCATTCAGCCATCTCTAGTGCATCATTCAGCAGAGATATCAACAGCTTGTCGAGAAGAGGAATTTTCATGGTTTTTGGAAGAGAAAATCATCAGACCATCGAAAAGTACATGGGCGTCACCAATGCACTTAGTCTCCAAATCAAACGGATTGTACAGAACCTGTTGAGTTTACCGTAATCTAAATTCAGTGACAAAATCTGATTCATATTCTATTCCAAATATTAACACCTTACTTTTAATACATAACGGCAGCAACTTCTTCTCAGTGATTGACCGCAGACAATCCCGCGATCACATCCCCGTAGCACCAGAAGATATTGAAAAGACTGCAGTCATCCCTCCATTTCGTCTTTTCGAATATCTTCACATGTTTCTTGAACTTAAGTGTGCTACACAGACATTTCAAAGATTCATGAACAACAAACTTCGCAATGACGCCGCTTACTGTATATCATATCTCTATGACATAATGGTATTTAGTCCAGACTTATTATTTCATTCCGAGCATCTACGAAATGTCCTCTCACGCTTACCCGACTACGGACTGAAGATCAACTTTAAAAAAGACGCAGATTGCAACTACATCCGTGGACATCTTATCACGCCAAAGGGTATTCAAACTTTGCAGACAAAGGCGAATTCAATCAGGAATATCAAGTCACCGAAGACTGTTAGCGGGTTACAGCAAATTTTAGTAGTCTTAAACTAATATCGCAAGTTCCTTTCAGACCTTTCAAGACAACGTTCTCCTTTGTGCAGGCACCTGCGGAATCGAAAAGGACTTAGCAAGAATTCTATCATTACTTGTTCATCCGAAGACGAGGAATTACTTCGACTCTTTTCACATCTTTCATGTCAAGGGCAAACAAAACTTCATTGCAGATGTCATTTCCATGCCAGACATCTTGCATCTACCACGTTTGCCGTTGCCATTCAACTCCGTGACACTCAGGGAACATGCACTTACGCCATCCCTAGTGCAAACTAAACTGCGCGGTGACATTCACCCCACCAAGCTCATATACCGTCTCTGGGAAGGCTTACCAATTGTTTATTTCACGGGTACGCAGTCGAACAAGCCAGTTCTGCCGACCAGCATTCAGAGAATGGTTTTCAATTCAATTCACTCAATTTCTCACCCAGGAAGCAAAGCGACTGTACGACTTCTCACAGATCGTTTCTGAGGTCACAGGTTTAGGCAAAACGCTAAATGATGGGTCTCCAAGTGTGCCATTTGGCAGAAAAACAAGATCACACGGCACACTCGCTCTTAGTTGCAACATTTCCGAAAAAATTCTTGCCTAGCCATTGTCCACATCGACATAGTTCATCTGACAAAGGTTCAAGGTTTCAGATACCTTCTAACTATGATTGACAGATTTAAACGGTGGCCTGAGAGAATGCATAGGGAACTCAAAGCTGCTTTAGCATCCTCGTGCATTAATGGCAACTGGATCGATGCACTACCTTTAGTTCTGCTTGCCATGCGTTCCCGCGCTCGTGAATCCATTAAAACGTCTGCGTCACAACTCTTGTATGGCATGGATCTACACCTGCCTAGTCAGCTCCCACGTCTAATACTCGCACAGGATGACCCACAAGACGAAGCTACCCGCCTCCGACTTTATTTCGGTAATATGTCTGTACAGCAGCCGAGACATACGCCTCGTCCAGTTTTCGTTCACCCACAGCTCTACAGCTGCAAGAGAGTATTCGTTCGCAACGACACTGCTGTTGCACAATTACAACCAAAGTATTGCGGTCCTTACTCGATTTTGCTCAGACAACTCAGATACTTCATTATTATGCAAGGCGCGACACCGACATCAGTAAGTAAAGACAGATTGACACTTTTTATCAAACCGCCTGATCCTGAGAGCATTCAACCTTCTACACACGTCTCAGGCTCCATCTGCCTACAATCTTTTCCTAGAAATACCTTGCTTTACATAACGTGTAATTGATATTTTTATAACAATAATTTTACGTTATTCTACGTTTCAAAATTTTTAACTTTTCGCGCACCACTTGCGCCCAATGTCACGCAACGTGGCCTATGAATCCGCATGATTCATTTTATTTTTTTCACGCTCACTTTTCTTCTTTGGTATAACCAGCTGTTCTTAGCTAACAATTGTGTAGCTTTTTGAAGAGTTCTTTGGTTTTATGCCATCTCTTATGCAATTTTCGAGTGTAAATTTTTTATGCAGTTTCCTTTTGATTTTCATGTACATATTTTTACATTATAATGTATGGCTCACACCTGAGCTCACACTGCCTATTTTGGTATGACCAGCTAACGCTTTCGTGTAGCAACACTAAGTAGTTATTAGCTTCATATCATGGTACAGGCCACTTTCAATGCATATCTCAACTTCATAAGTTGCACAGAGACCACTCTACAAATATCATGACCACAACGTCGAGCACACACTAGCTCCTTTGGTCGTATACAAACACATTGACGGCGAACAAGCCTTTCCAGGATTTAACATAAACCTGGCAACTTCAGTGGCGATCTACCTCAAAATCCTCACACTGTGGCTCCCAAATATTACACTGCTCGATTTTGCCTCACGCGGTATGAGTGGCCACTACATCTAAAAATTTATGTAGCAATTCCTAGTGGTTACTTGACATCATACCTTTGGTGAAGCAACCAACAAGCATACTTCAGCTCATCATTTACGGTACATTTTTTATAGCTATGGGCAGACAAATAATCAGTTTCTTAACTTAGTTTGAACTCTGCTATGCATTTATTATCTAGCCTCGCCGAGAGGAATATTTTTTTATTTTTTCAAAGAGGAAAGTGAGGTAACGGCACAAAGCAATTCTCCTACATATTGCGTAAATTAAATTCAATCCAATTTACGCGGCACCAATGGGAAAACAGCGAAATCTGCCGTTAATCAATGGTGTGCGAGCAGTCAATCAAGGCTATTTAAGCACGATGAAATTACCATGCAATTCAGTTGTCGCGTTTGCTTTCTGCTATGCGTTACGCTTGCGTGTTGTCTACTATTGTCACCTAAGCTGATTTTTGGGCTTGCTTCACACACATTGGCAATTTTAGTCACGCCAATCTCGTTGCTGTGCAACTAGAGAGACAGAGTAACATCTACATTCGATCCTTCAGTAAGTTACTGTAGAATTACAACGATATTACTCAGCTAAGTAATCGCTTCGGAATTCAACGCCACAGCAGAAAGAACCACCACCCAAGTCAACCATTGCTGTTTTCATGTGTCTAGAAGTACTTCTGTACACTACTACACTAACTGTAGAGACTCCTATCCTATTATTGTCTGAGAACCCTATAGATGCCAGATTGTGATCAGTCTTTAATTGTATAATAGAATCTTACAAGCTAGTATTTTCATTCATATCTGTTAAATTCATACCTGCCATGTCTTGAGCTAACTTGCTAGTTTACTTAAACTTAAGATGAGCTTCCATGTCGATCGTATTTAATTATTAATTTGATACTTAATGTTAGGCAATCAGAAAGTGAAACCTTTCGCGTTACAAAACACCCGAACAAATAATCTGGAAAGAAATAGACGTGAAAAACAGAATTATTAAATTACCTGTTCCAGAACGTCCCCAATATATGCGGAAGTAAAAAAATATAAGACAGTGTTAGCAGGAATATATTGTGGAAATCAAGTAAACGAAAAATGGAGGAAATGTAATAAATGCAGCAGGTCGCGCAAATTAAAAACAGTCACGTACAGAATACTCGAAAACTGAAATTGCTCAAAATTCAAAATATTTATACAGTCAAGTATTTAAACAAAGAAAATTCTGGAAAATAAATGAATAATTTCTTTTCAAATAATATTCGTTTCAATTAGCCAAGGTGTTTTAAACTTAGCCATTAGTCACTTTAATTTTTTGTCGGAGGAAATATCTTCCTCCACATCCACCACCTTCTCAAAAAAAGGCGGTTAGTAGTAGACGTAATCATCATTCTGTGGCTGACGTTGTACTCTTCCAGAACGTGTTGTGCATAATGGCGTCCCTGAAGTCGGCATCGCTCCCTGCACAGTTGTCACCGGTTCTTCTGTTATATATGGTATTGCCAAAGAGTTTTCATGTTGTGAATCTGTTGAATAAGATTTTGCTATATTTGACAACGTGTCTTCTAAGTTCTGCATTTTGTTATGTGCCTGTATAATGGAATTGCACACATCAGATTCGTCCATGAAACGATGGTCATTCAAAGCATCAGATAATTCAGTCCTATCGTCTAACCAGATAAACTGGGGAATGCAACGATCCAACGTAACACAATCCTCAATGCCATTTACTTCTATGATGACATTTTTTCAGTCATTCTTTTGACCCTATATGGTACTTTGTAAAATGGTGTCAGGCAATTCTTCCTATTTTCATTAGTTACATACACATGCAAAGCCGATCTTAGATCAGAGGACACTTAGCACGTGGTTTTTGCTTTTAGAGTCGTAGTCAGTGCCAAACGACACATCTTATCTCTAAGTGCTCATACAAAACCAATCTACATAACTAGAAGCCTAATCAAGACTTCTTGGAGTTTCCATTAGAAGATCTCCAGGAAACCTTAACGGTTTTCCATAAACCATTTCTGCTATTGAAGTACCTAATTGTGCCCTATATATGTTGAGCATGGCGAGTAGTACTATAGGAAGATCGTGTATCCAGCTTGTTCCACTAGTACATAAATTGACTACCGCGATCACTAGTGACCTTTTCCGGAACACCATAACGTGATATCCAATTATGTAGAAACGCGAACAAGACTTCTTGCACTATCATATCCTTTAAAATCGCAACTTCGAATTGGCGACTAAATAGATCTACCATAGTTAGCAAATATTTTTGGTTATTAATCTCAAGCTTTTTGACAATGTCTATATGTACGTGTCTGAACCGTCCAATTGGTATCCCAATATTCTGTATCTCGGTTCTGGTATGTCTCCACACCTTACAAGTTTGACACTTGGCACAGGCTCTTACCCATACCTGTATGTCTTTAGACATGTGCGGCCATAGGTATCTGTCATTAATTAATCGAATGATAGCTTTAATTGATGGATGTCTCATGTCGTGTAATACTTGGATAATTTTGGCCTGTTACTCCAACGGCATATATGGTCGTGGTTGACTTATGGACGTTTCCAATAACAACCACTTGCCACTCAGGTGCTTACGAACATATCCTTGTCTTTTGGACAAGACTAACGTAAAGGGATCCAATCCTTGCGCTTCCTCGATTTGACTAACTATATCCTTAATAGAATCACCTACATTTTTCAACGGACCTTGAAATATCAGCTCGACATCGGCTTCATTCGGTCTGCTAAGTGCATCGGCTACCACATTCTCCTTACCAACAATATGAGACACAAAGAAATCGAACTCTGATAACCGGGTTATTTGGGAATTTATTCTACGAGAGTAATTAGGCCTCGCTTTTTTACCAAGTATACTAATCAACGGCTTATTATCGGTCAATAACTTAAATTTTTGACCGTCTAAGAAATGCTCAAAATGTAGCACTGCGGCATACACAGCTAGAAGCTCTTTACCAAACGTATCATAACGTTTCTCTCGATCATTAAGCTTAAGGCTATAAAACCCAATCGGTTTTACTATGTCCTGATCTCTTTGCTGTAGCACTTTTCCTATAGCAACATCTGAGGCATCTGTGATTAGCTCGAAAGTTTTCTCCCAATCTACATGTTCTAATGTGGCTATGTTACTTAGCATTTCCTTGGCCTTCTGGAATTTTTCTCGGTCTTCTGGACTCAAGTTTATAGGCCAAGAATTCTTGATCGTGCTCTTTTCACGAGTAAGATGGCGTATCAACGATCCTAGAATTCTGACTAGACCTGGAATGAATCAAAGATAATAGCTGATCATGTCCAAGAACCTTCGCAACTGGCGCACGTTTGGGGCTCCGTTACGTCCTTAATACCTTGTATTTTATCTTCCAAAGGTTTAATTTCAACTTTGGAAAGTATATGACCAAGCTATTTAACCGAAGAACATCCGATGTTACTCTTATTAGGTTTGACCACTAACCTATATTGTTCCAGCCTGGTAAAAGTGTTTCCAAATGCCTACGATTTTCATTACTTGAGCGACTAAAAATTATAATATCGTCTATGTACACGCACGCAAATGGACAATTCTGAAGGATTTCGTCAGTCAAACGCTCGAATCTCTGCCTGGCATTTTTAAAACCAAAAGGCATTCGAAGAAATTCATGCGATCCCCTCCTGGAAATCTGACTGCCGTGAGTGGTATTGAACTTTCCTCCATTGGTATCTGATTGTATGCTTTCTGGAGATCTAAAGTTGAATAATCCTTATATCCCATTATATCTCGGAGTAAATTACTCTGGTTAGGGAGAGAATAAGAATCACTCTTCGTCACTGAGTTTAATAGACGATAATTTCCACAAAACCTCAACTGACCCGGTTAATGTTTGGGAACTACCACTATTGGGGAAACAAAATTGGAATTTGGCCTTCTAAAAATCCCCTCTTTGCGCGTTTGATGAAATTCAGACAAAGCAACTTATTGCTTGTGTTGTGCCAATGGTTGAGCCTTTGATAAACAAGACAATGGAGCCACTAATTCTATTTGGTGTTCTACTCCTGTCTCAATCCTATCCTTTTGGAACTGAAAGTCTGAAACACTGCTAGGTGCTTCTCAATGATATATGCGACCGTTGGATGAGGTAAAAGAACTGCTATAATTGTCGATGTGTTAGACTCAGTATCTATTGACACCCGTACGCCTTCTGCGCTAGTCCTAGCTTTGGGGTCTAATGCCAGTTTGAAATTTGTCAAGAAATCCATCCCCATGATGTGGTCCTTGACATCGACCACAAGAAAATTCCATGTAAAAGAAGATTTTTGGTCTAATGCCACCGACATTTCTTTCATCTCTTTCACTCTTATCGGACTACCGTTATCGGCCTATAGTTGATAATCAAATTTGGGACAATCTGCTTCCACCACGTCTGACATAACTAAGCTTACCTCAGCACCCGTATCGATGAGAAATTCCAGTCCAAATAATTCATCTTTAATAATGAAAGTGTTGTTGGATAACCCGGCAATGTTTTCCAGATCTCCGCTCTTAAAAATCTGACTCTCTTGCCCTCTGTATTGGTGCTATTTGGTCTTTTCGCATTTTTCACTTTTGCCTAAAGTATGCCTTTTAAAGGGATATATGGGAGCCTTTGCAATGGAACTACCTACGGCTCCTACTAGCCTGGGCTCCATCCTTTTCCCGGTGATGGATTTCTCTCTACCGGTTTAGCGCTTCCTTTCAATCTGTGTCCACCTAACCGCGGGTATATACAATTCTCAGATTGGCACTTTGCACTTCGTCCGTATTCGCAATATGCCTTACACCATCTGCGTAGCCCTTCGAAGCGTTGATGCAAATGACTACTTCGATGTCTAATATATCTTTCCTGACTCAGAAGTTGCGAAATGTCTCGACGTATACTAGCAACTTCTCTACATAAGTAACGCAAGGTTACTTCTATCGTCAGGTTGGTTTCGTTATCTCTTCTGACTGGCTGCAACATGACAGAATCTGCTGTTACAGGATGTAATTGTGGTTCCTGCTGTTTATACACTCCGTCTAGTTTAGTTGGCCAATCAATGCTCATTTTATTAAATACTTCTAATGTGGTTCTAAGCCTAGATGGTAGCTCAGCTGTAAAAATAAAATTTACCACATCTCTGGATAGATTCAACCTGGCAGCTGTCTAAAAAAACCGTTCGTAAAACTCTGATCGTAGTTGACGCCTCACCTTTTCTAAGCGTAATAATTCACACATTTGTGCCGATTTTCCAGGCTGATATCTTTGATGGATTTCGGCCATTAATAACTCAAATGCATTATACGCTTTTTCTTCTGCAGTTCTGTCTCTGAAATTTTCCAAGGCGTTTTAGAAATTTTCAGGCAATGCCATCCATGCCGCAACAAATTTCTCCATAGGGTTTTTGATATTATAAGCGCTAAATATCATTTGGTCATCCCCGATCCAACTTGTGTTTTTTTCAGATTTATATCGTGCTAGACTGAATATTCTTGGACTGACGCGGTCGCCAAATTTTGTAGAAGCTCCTAACCTATTATTGTCTGAGAACCCTATAGTTGCCAGATCGTGATCAGTCTTTTATTGTATAATAGAATCTGACAAGCTAGTATTTTATATACTGTTTGTTGCGGAGAACTAATATATATGCAACTGAACTAATTTGTGACTTGGTTCGCAACACCTAATAGATACCTGCATATATATTAGCTCTTCGCAACAAACAGTATTTAACTGTAATATGTTGAATTGAATGATGGCATGCTAACCGCGAAATTGGATAACTAATATCGATCAAGGCCAGAGTGTATGGATTTACTGGAGTAACAGGTGATCATAAATTGTTGTGGTTCTCAATTTCGGTGAACTTTAGCATAAATTGATATCCATCAGGTTGGTGTCATGTACCGACTCGGAAACCATAGTGTTAGTACCATGTACCTTTTCGGTACAATAACGTTGGTATCGGTTACTAACACAATAGCCATAGTGTTAGCATCCTTTACAGACTCGATATATATATAATATAGTGTGAGTTAGCGTTGAAGTTGCATTGTCGTAGACTTTATATGATGTTAGCTTCACTATTGCAGGTATACACATTCGTTTACAAGATTGTACCGTCCTACTATTCCACAATCTTGACCAAAATATAGTGGTTAAAGGGTGAAACACCAGTTCCTAATGATGAGTCGCCAGTAAGCACGAAACGAATGTGCCTGAGATTATACTTTCCGTTCATGCTGCCTTTGGTTTATCCTTCTGGTCAAAACAGAACTAATTTGTTACTAAGCTAGTATTTTCATTCATATCTGTTAAATTAATTCCTGCCATGTCTTGAGCTAACTTGGCAGTCTCCTCAAACTTAAGTTGAGCTTCCATGTCGATCGTATTTAATTATTTATTTGATACTTAATGATAGGCACTCAGAATGTGAAGCATTTCGATTTACAAAACACTCACATCCTTCAAAAAAATATATAGTGGTTAAAGGGCGTAATACCGGCTCCCACTGGTGAGTCGCCAGTAAGCAAGAAACTAATGTGCATAAGATTATACTTTCCGTTCATGCTGCCTTTGGTCACAACTGAAATAATTTGTTACTTGATTCGCAACACCTAATACATTCTTGCATATATATTATTTCTTCGAAACAAACAGTATTTAACTGTAATATATTGAATTGAATGATGTCATGCTTACCGCGAAATTGGATAACTGATATCGATGAAGGCCAGAGTGTATGGTTTAACTGGAGTAACAGGTGTTCGGAAATTGTTGTAATTCTCAATTTGGGTGAACTTTAGCATAAATTTATATCCATCAGGTTGGTATCATGTACCGACTCGGAAACCATAGTGTTAGTACCATGTACCTTTTCGGTACAATAATGTTGGTATCGGTTACTAACACAATAGCCATAGTGTTAGTATCCTTTACAGACTCGGTATATATATTATATAGTTTGAGTTAGCATTGAAGTCGCATTGTCGTTGACTTTAGATTATGCTAGCTTCACTATTACAGGTTTACACATTCGTCTAGGAGATTGTACCGTCCTATTATTCCACATTCTTCTACCAAATATATAGTGGTTAAAGGGCGTAATACCGGCTCCTACTGATGAGTCGCCAGTAAGCACGAAACGAATGTGCATGAGATTATACTTTCCGTTCATGCTGCCTTTGGTTTATCCTTCTGGTCACAACCGAACTAATTTGTTACTAGGTTCGCAAAACCTAATACATACTTGCATATATATAAGTTCTTCGCAACAAACAGTATTTAACTGTAATATATTGAATTGAATGATGTCATGCTTACCGCGAAACGTGATAACTGATATCGATCAAGGCCAGAGTGTATGGATTTACTGGAGTAACAGGTGTTCAGAAATTGTTGTAATTCTCAATTTCGGTGTACTTTAGCATAAATTGATATCCATCAGGTTGGTATCATGTACCGACTCGGAAACCGTAGTGTTAGTACCATGTACCTTTTTGGTACAATAATGTTGGTATCGGTTACTAACACAATAGCCATAGTGTTAGTATCCTTTACAGATTCGTTATATATATTATATAGTGTGAGTTAGCATTGAATTCGCATTGTCGTAGACTTTATATGATGTTAGCTTCACTATTGCAGGTTTTCAAATTCGTCTAAGAGATTGTACCGTCCTACTATTCCACATTCTTCGACCAAATATATAGTGGTTAAAGGGCGTAATACCGGCTCCTACTGATGAGTCGCCAGTAAGCACGAAACGATTGTGCATGAGATTATACTTTTCGTTCATGCTGCCTTTGGTTTAACCTCCTGGTCACAAATGAACTAATTTGTTACTAGGTTTCCAACACCTAATACCTACTTGCATATATATTAGTTCTTCGCAATAAACAGTATTTAACTGAAATATATTGAATTGAATGATGTCATGCTTACCACGAAATGTGATTACTGATATCGATCAAGGCCGGAGTGTATGGATTTACTGGAGTAACAGGTGTTCGAAAATTGTTGTAATTCTCCATGTCGGTGAACTTTAGCATAAATTGATATCTATCAGGTTGGTATCATGTACCGACTCGGAAACCGTAGTGTTAGTACCATGTACATTTTCGGTACAATAATGTTGGTATCGGTTACTAATACAATAGCCATAGTGTTAGTATCATTTACAGACTCGGTATATATATTATATAGTGTGAGTTAGAGTTGAATCCGTATTGTCATAGGCTTTATATTATGTTAGATTCACTATTAAATGTTTACACATTTGTCTAACAGAGTGTACCGTCCTACTATTCCACATTCTTCGACCAAATATATAGTTGTTAATGGGCGTAATACCGGCTCCTACTGAGGAGTCCCCAGTAAGCACGAAACGAATGTGCATGAGGTTATAATTTACGTTCATGCCGCCTTTGGTTTATACTTCTGGTCACAACTGAACTAATTTGTTACTTGGTTTGCAACACCTAATACAGACTTGTATATATATTAGTTCCTCGAACAAGTAATCTGGAAATAAATAGACGTGAAAAACAGAATTATTAAATTACCTGTTCCAGAACGTCCCCAATATATGCGGAAGTAAAAAATATAAGACAGTGTTATCAGGAACGTATTGTTGAAATCAAGTAAACGAAAAATGGGGTTAATGTAATAGATGCAGCAGGTCGCGCAAATTAAAACCAGTCACGTACAGTATACTCGAAAACTGAAATTGCTCAAAATTCAAAATATTTATACAGTCAAGTATTTAAACAAAGAAAATTCTGGAAAATAAATGAATAATTTCTTTTTAAATAAAATTCGTTTCAATCAGCCGAGGTGTTTTAAATTTAGCAATTAGTCACATTAATTTTTTCGTAGGAGATATCTTTCTCCACATAACTGACCTTCTCGGCTTTGTAGCAGAACGCAAGGCCGTGTACAGGCTCCTAACCTATTCGTTTCTGAGAACCCCATAGATTCCAGATCGTGATCAGTCCCATAATTAGCAATAGAATCTGATAAGCTTGTATTTTCATTCACATCTGCTAAATTCATACCTGCCATGTCTTGTGCTAACTTGCTAGCGTAATCAAATTTAAGATGAGCTTCCATGTCTATCGTATTTCATTATTAAACTGACACTTAATGTTAGGCAAAGCAGGATGTGAAACTTTACACTTTACAAAACACACGAACAAATAATCTGGAAAGAAATAGACGGGAAAAAATTTCTAAATTATCTGGTCCGGAACGTCCCAAAAAAGAGAAGACAGTGTTAGCAGGCGTATATTGTTGAAATCGATCAAATTTTAAATGAAGAAAAATGAAACAATCGCAGCAGGCCGAGGAAGATACAACGAATCGAGGACAGTAATGCTCGATAACTGGAAATGGCGCACAATTCAAAGTCAAGTATTTAAACAAAGAAAATTCTGGAAAATAAGTAAATTAATTCTACTTAAATAAAATTCGTTTTAATCAGCCAAAGTGGTTTAAATTTATCAGTTAATGTCACCTTAATTTCAGCGGAGGAATTTTCTTTCTCCACAACCGGTCCTAATAAAGGCTTTTAACAGTACTAACTCAGCCATCCTTGGCAGTAAAGCTAATTTTGTAACGTTGTACGTCCTTTACATGAAACTTGGGCGTTTACGCGAGCATTACACTACAAATATGAACGTCTGTTTAAATCAGTTAAACATCACACGCAAATATCAATTTTGTCGTTCTTATTTAATCTTCTATTTCGGTGAACAAATTATTATTTATAAATGTTAAATTATGTACGAATCTTTAAGTGTGACTAATTTCTTTTACGTTTATTGCCTTTTAATAATTATATTGAAGAACAAATTTTAGTGAGTTTTTATTTAGAAACCTTGCTGTAGATATTTACCTATAGCAGTTTTTCCAAGAACTTCAGTAAGTAAAGAGAAATTCTAATTTCCCATATATTTCCTGACACAGTTGTAATATTGATTATTTATTTTTATTTAAATTTATAGCAGTGTCCAAAATTTTTACATGCTATGATAAAATTTGGTCCTGATTTGTATTGATTAATTGCTCTCGATTTAGAGTTAGAACTATTTATCCACAGCAATGTGGCTCAGCCGATAGAGCAACAGATTCTGGAGCAGGTGTGCCCTAGTTCGATCACTGCCAGTGGGAAATTTTAACAGAACATAGAGTTCGCAGTAAGGATGAAACCGATCTACTGGACGAATGGTCTTTTCTAGATCATATAATTCTTCGTTTATATTTTAAAAATTTATGTATATGCTGGGACTGGCGTTTATATCAAGACCACAACCTTGACCTAACTAATTTTTATACCGCCCCTCCATCCACTTTATTTAATTAGACCTGAATTTGTTGGCTAATATTAATCGATCGGCCCTAAATTCTTCCTGAATATGGTACAGGGTTGTCTGCAAATACCTCTCAAAATATAATCATCTTATTTCTACGGATTTTCGATTTTGCATAATCAAGAGAAAAAACGACAGCTGTAAAGACAGTCAGAAGATTACATCACACATAAAGATTAGCCACCTGATATCCGTACATTATTTTACGCACATTTTAGATTATGAAAATAACTTGATGTTCTGTAATTTTATAATAAGTAACGATTTGACTATAACACTGACTGAAGCGTGGCTCCATAATGGCATTGGGAATCACGAATTTAAAATGCCTCGATATTCCTTGTTTCTAAAAATATGCCGTTGAATTAATAGGATAGGGTTGTTTTTATTCGTAGTAAATCTATTTTTCATGCCAAACTCTTACATATTAATGTGTATAATACTCTTATAGATTTTCGATCTATACAAATTGTTACTTTGATGCTAACGGTGGTTTTTAGACCTCTGAATGCTTGGTTTTAATGACGATATCCCTTTTGTGAATCCCTTCTAACCTAATTGGACAGCAGTGGTTACAATGTGGCTGTATGTGACTAAAAAAATTTACGACTGCGAATTTATTTATTATTCTCTAACAACAATCTGACGTAAATTATAAACGATATTGCTTATTCTGTATCTAAATTATCTATTCCATTATTGCACCTTTATTGATTCCATACTGAAAAAATACTGATGGAAGATCATGTTAATTACGAATTAAACGAGATATTGTGAAATGTAGTTTAATTAGCAGGTTTAACAGGAGAACGCTAGATATGATTAACGATGAAATTCATTCTTGACTATTGGAGATTCGTCAAAAGTCAGAAAAGATTATATTAGCTAAGCTTGAATGCAACTCCAGATTCGGATTCGAACTTCTGCATGACTACAGTAAATAGAAGCAGCAGGGAAAATATATGTCGAGCCTTCAAAGAGTACCGACACAATCGATTTCTGGATACGATTTTGATATACACAACTGTCTCATTATGTACACATGTTTGTCAGTAATAACTAAGCGTTTTATTAGTTAGAAAAGGCAGTTCATCCAGTAGACCAGTTGCATCCTTATGGGAAACTCATCAATGTCCATAACTTTCCGAGGTCAGGACTCAAACCCGAGCACGTCTACTTCCGAATCTGTTGTTTCGTCTAAATAATTGTTACCACCTGCCCGCGCAACCAATGTTCGATTCAATAGTACGTGCCCACGTACCACGGTGTCTATAAAGAGTCCAGCTTAAGGTAGGCTAACCAAGAAACATTAATTAGTATATAACTAAAAACTTTGTATAGTGTGCGGTAGGGTGGTTCAGTGATTAGAGCAACAGATTCCGAAGCAGACAAGCTCGGGTTCGAGCCTTAACCGCGGTAAATTCTGGACATTACGTAATAAGTTTCCAATAAGGTCGAAACCGGACTACTAGATGTATTTTTGAAGGGTTGCGCAGTGCGGGCGTCAGATTGATATTTACCACGATTGGTAACCGGTTGTTGTCGCTTTGCATTATCTGTTTCGCAAAGATTCGATTGATCCCCTCTTCCATGTACGCATCGAGTTCGTCTTCTTGGTGGCTGGGTGCTAATTCGTCCATTTTCTTCGAAGGCTTTGACATCGTTCATACTAACCACCGGAAACGAGGTATGATTTAATCTTCGTTGCCGGGCGAACTCGATGCTAACACGGAAATGTGGATCAATTGATACTAGATGAATTGCCTTTTCTACATCATACAATGCTTACTTTATACTGAAAAATGTATGAGACAGGTGTTTGTATCACGGTTGTAACCTTGATTTAATCATTGAGCGATAGTGTTCATGACCTACACTATTAGAACTTATTATTAAATAAAATAGAAGCCAAAAGTAGACGTGCATTAAGTCACGGCTTCGAACACATTGCATGTTTCAAAACTAACGGAGATAATTTTAGAAGTCATTCGCCTTGTCGATTATGATTTTATTTATTTTTTCTGCAGCTAACTTGTTCAATTATCTGTTTTAACGTTGCTCGATGATATTGTGCCGAAATCAGGTAATCGACAAATATTTGAATTAAGAATTAAACATTATAATCTAATTATATGCAATTTAATTTGGAATATAGAAAATTTGCGATTAGATATAGTGGTTAAGGAAATCAGTTTGCAAAGGGTCAGAAAGGATTATATTGGCCTTTACTTCAACGCCGAATAGCAGAAAAGGTATGTCATATCTGAAAATGAATCACGGTTCCATAAAGGACTTTTTGGTATGCAAAAAGAAATTTTGGTCTCCAGAGGGCAAGTTAATTGAATAGCGTGTTTGTGTGACTTGCCAGTCACCACAGTCTAACTAACTCACGAGGTATAAACCCTCACATTCAACGAGCCAATGCATAGCCTACACCTAGACTTTATTATCTAACAAGAATCAGTAAGTACGGTTGTCCTCCATGCGCACGTTGGCGCATGTTCTGCTACAGTAAAATTCAATTGTGTAGCCAGTCGCTTTCTACTGGAGCGCGTGCCGACGGAAAAAATCATATCAGACACTTAAATTCTTGTTAGATGCTTTAATTTAGCACCTTGCTTGTTTATTCTCCATTGAATTCGCTTTGGCATGGCTTTCCCAAGGTATTACATAAAGAGCATCACACCCCCGTTGTTCGAACTTCACGCTCTACATTAGCCACTTTTAGATTATCAATCAAGCTAGAGTCAGCTATTAATAGGACTCCTTCTTCTGTGCATCAGCCGATGCAGTCTTGAATTATTAATTATAACATTAATCATATTTGTTTTTGGTCGTAAAATAACACAAGATTAATCATTTCTGATGTAGTTTTATGATTTGTCTTAAATGTTCTTTCACTTAAGTTTGGCGGACAACATGTATCTGTAAAATCTGATTTCAAGTCGTCAGTAGTCAGTTTCATTCAGCAGTCGAAACTTACACTCCGCATCCTGTACCTCTATGGATTCTGTTTGTGAAGTTTATATTTACTTAGTTTGTGTATTTTAAAAGCATTGTAACGCATATTATATTTAGTCAAGTTTTGTATTTTTCGAGATGTGCGTAAAAATGAATTTATGTATATTGTAAAGTATAATATAAGCCGATGCATCCTATTATATAGCTTTCAACAAAATAGTCAAATTAAAAGGAAGTGTGAGATTTTAGTTTCTGGTAGCATCTCATTTGAATAAAGGCTACGCGATCTGTGTAGATTCGTCTTACAATATTTAAAAAATAGAAACCTGTTATAAAGTGCTTTAATTATGCGTAAACTAATGTCTGGGCATGATTAATAAACATTTTGCTTCAAATATCGGTATAAATTTAAGCTTGAACGAAAATCATATAGTTCAAACTACGTGTAAATATGTCTATTTTGGGACGTGTTTTCAGCATCATATCGAAGGACTTTTTTCTGAGATATACAAATTAGATTTGTATAGTCTGTAGCTGGAGCAGAAGTTTTCGATGTTTTCTACCTTTTAATGGTTTTCGATTACTCTAACAGAAGCTACTCGTGAACTAGTTTAAGTCAGTTCGATAATTTTCATGTTAAAATTGCAGGGTTATGGCGTTTAAGATTAATGATTGCAATCAGTATTTCTGACCCTGATGGTTCTTCGAGATTAACATTCAAAACTGTTGATACATGCATGTTTTCGGGAATCGAAACTGATGAATGTGCCTACCTATAAAGATTTCTAATTTTATCGGTTATAAGATGGTTGCTACTATCATTTATAATTTCGCTAACTTTTAATTTTCTCGGACCTGTTGCGCGAATAAATTGGAAAAAAACAGCGACTATTACCTGACGCGAACGCATCTTTCATTTCTTCAACCTTTCTAGTCTAAAAGGATTAGAAATCGACTTTTAGACTGCGCTTAAGCTGGCATTTTACATTGCTACAAGTATTATTATAAGTCGAGTCAGGTGGAATTTGCCGCATTTTACAGAGAACCAATGATTATTTCTACGAGGGCCTGCAATGCCACATACAGTAGTACCTGCATTGTACAAAGTGGAACTTATCTTGGTCCCACTACTGTAAATTCGTATTTTCGCCATCGAGACCAGTTAGTTTAAAATTTGGAATATTTTTATATTTTTTGTCGGAAGGACTACTGTTCAAGTTTGCCTACATCTGTTTGGGGTTTATTCTTAATTTTCCCCGGAAAATTTTTGTGCAAATCTACAACAGATAAGAGCATGGTCAGAGTCGACATGTGTTCCAAAACCAACGACAATCCTAGATGCAACCAATCAATTCATAAATAATTGCTACATGATACATTTGAGTCCACCGTTGTCCTGGTGCTGGAGGACGCCATGTAGCGCAATGTCTGAAGTTCGTGCTACTTAAATATAATTAGTGTTCCATGCAGCTATCCAAAAGTCGTTAATCATTACCGTTTCGAGTCGAGCTTAAAGTATATTTTCCGCCTAAATGAAATTCTGCGTTACTTAAACGCTCAACATGAGCATTCATGTCACCCATAACCAAGACTATATCTGAACTTCGTGCTCTACTTAGTAAGGAGCTTATTTCGGAGTAAAGGGCGTCCTTGCTTTCGTTTGTGCTGCAATTGTTAGGAGCATATGTAGATACAACGAAAAGACGACGTTGATTACGGTTTTTAATTGATTTTTGTAGATGTATTTAAACGTGCCGCACAAAGTCGACTATTTAAAGGAATCCATTCAATTAAACAAGCTTCAGCTTGTGTGATAAGAACAACACCACCGCCTAATTTACGGATTTGAGGAAACTCCGTGAAACCAGATGTTCGAAACCAATAATGCGTAGATAGGGATGGTGCAACCGGTTCTGTAATGCACGTAGGATCCTGTATTATAGTTTCAGATGCGCAGTATACGTAGATTTCTAATTTATCCATCTTACGCGCAAGAGTGTCTTATTGTCCACGTTGTTTTAATGTTCGCACATTAAATGCGCTTATGTTAAAACCTAACCTAGATTTCATTAATAATAATCTACTTAAACTATTTTCGATATTTGGCAATCTGATATTGGGCTCAGTAATATGATCAACGTTCAACCATATTCATAGAGTCCAAAAGAGCGTTATTTTTATATTGAGAAGAGGAAAGAGAAGGAAAGATGAAGGTGCCTTCAATAGCTTGATTTCGCTTATTCACTCTGCACAATTCAGTAGATAAAACGACCGTTTTTATACGGCGCGACGGCCGATGCCATATGTTATCGTTATAATTTGTATCGTTCATGGTTACATGTTGACTGTAAAAGAACGCTAAGTTGCCCATTGCTACTGAGGATGGTTTGTATTTGGAATTTTCCTTCTCTTTGATAATTTGCCCACACTATCACTACACATTTGACATTAAATGCTACTGCATAGCTAGACCAAACTCGAGGCTTCACATGAAACGGGATGATGACTGTCCCCCTAGACCCCGTAAGGTTCATGCTACCATTTCCGAGCTGACTAGCTTGTTATTGCCGTGCCAAAGAAACAACTGATTATACAAACGTTACAAAACTGATTTATTGATTTGTGCTATTTTAGTTTGTATATTTATGAGTTCTATTGTACAATTATTTGATTTTTGTTATAGCTGCTTATTTGTAGTGGCCAATAAATATATTAAATTCGATAAACGACTCCATGTTTCACTTACACTTTCTAAAGTGATGTCTGATACACCTGGTAAACTAACGGTTACATTTTTATTACTCATAAAAGGCTATCATTTACGAAAAACCTAATATGACAAATAATATTATGAAATTAGCATCTACATTATAAACATAATCTCCAATATACTTTTTACGAATAAAATCGAATGACAGATGACAATAAAAGTTGTAACTAAAACGTAATGTGTAAAAACAGACATGTATGATGATCCAAGTCTCATCTGTACTTGTGGCTCTATGACCGCATAACCTTCTATTTAACATCGAACCACCCTCCCTCACTCATCGAAGAACAGCAAAGACACTGTTCTGAATCACAGTAACAAGCACAGCAAACGGGCAGAGTGAGTCGAAAAATCAGAAGAAAGAGTTGCCTAAAATATTAGGCTTTATTCATCATATAATGCAGATATACATGCTAAAAGACAAAGCAAAACATGTTAGTATACGAACGGTGTGAATATAAATGTGTGTACAAATAAACAATCATATCATTCTCCTCCACTGCGATTTGTAGCGTAGCATCAGAGTCGGAACAAGACTGTTATAGTAACAATTCAAAGAGGATTGAGAAAACATAGTATTTAAACATTTCCACTTCGTAAGTTATAAGGATGAACACGTTGTTGTTGATTGATAAGGTTTTCGAGATTCTCTGATAGGTCACGAGCATTTGAGTTATCCGTAGATTCACCATTTGCCTTAACATTATCATTATCGGTATCGTCATTATAGGAGGTTTGTTCATCAGCAACAACCGGTTCATTTTCACGGAGTCCCATATTAGTTCCAGCTTCATTCATCATTGCGTCGGAGCCTTTCGGGGCTAATTGACGGATAGATACTGTATCTTCTCTTCCATCAGGAAAACGAACATGCGCATAGTTAGGATTGCAATGAACTAGATCAACTTCTTCCACAGAGGGGTCATATTTAGAAACTCTAGCATTCTTCTTGAGTAAAACTTTGCCAGGAACAGTAAGCCAGGTTGGGAGTGTGGTACCAAAAGTCGACCTTCTATTGTGTCGAAAAAGACGCTCGTGAGGGGTTTCGTTGGTAGATATGCACAATAATGAACGGATTGAATGTAATGCGTCCAGCAGCACGCATTCCCAGTTTTCAACTGAAAGCCTTTTTGATCTGAGAGCGAGAAGGATCGATTTCCATAAGGTACCATTTATTCTTTCTACCTGTCCATTTCCTTTGGGATTATAAGGAGTCGTTCTACTCGAAGCTATACCTTTTTCCCGAAGAAAATTTTGTACCTCGGTCGACATGAAGGAAGAACCTCTGTCTGAGTGAATGTACGAAGGCATCCCAAACATTGCGAATATTTGACACAGGTGAAGTATGACGGTGTGACTGCTAAGGTCAGGACAAGCAAATGCAAAGGGAAATCGAGAATATTCATCGATGACCGTCAGTAGATAACGATTACGAGTTGATGAAGGAAGAGGTCCTTTAAAATCCATAGATAACCGCTCAAACGGTTGGGTAGCTTTGATTAATTGGCCTTGAATTGCCGAAGGAAATCTGGGCTTGATTTCAGAGCACACTTCACAACTCAAGGTCATTTTTCGAATTTCATCAATAGAATATGGTAAATTACGAGATTTCACAAAGTGGAGCATACGAGAAATTCCAGGATGACAAAGAGAATCATGTATTTGTTTTAAATCCAGTCCATTTAGAAGCGCACCACAACAGGATCGACTTAGTGCATCTGCTGCTTTGTTATCTTTTACGGGTCTATAGATAACATCGAAGCTGTAAGTTGATAATTCCATTTTCCAGCGCAAAATTTTATCGTTCTTCACTCTTCCTCGATTTTGATTGCCAAAAATAAAGGAAACAGATCTTTGATCAGTGACAAGTTTGAAATGATTACCCAAAAGTAAATGCCTCCATTTTCGAATAGCTTCAACCACGGCATAGGCTTCTTTTTCAACAGCTGAGTGATGTTTTTCAGATGGCGTCAACGTCCGAGAGAAAAACGCCACAGGTCTTCCATCTTGGTTCAAAGTGGCAGCAATAGCTACGTCCGAAGCATCAGTTTCGACGACAAACGGAATATCACAACGAATAGAAGCTAGAGTTGCTACGGCTAATTCTTTTTTAAGATCATCGAAATTTTGTTTCACAGAGACGGGCAAAGGAAAAGTTCGATTATGAACGAGTGAGTGAATTTTATCGGAGAAGTTGGAGATCCACGGCGAATAATAAGCGAAAAATCCCACAATTCTTTGTTGCGATTGCACATTCGACGGTGGTGGGAGATCTTGTAAAGGCTTTAATCGGTCAGGATCAGGTTTAATTTTTCCATTCGATATTTGAAAACCAAGGAGAGTAATTTCTTTAGCTGCGAAAATGCTCTTTGATTCATTTAAGGTCAATCCATATTTTTTAGCGGCATTAAGAAATTTGTTGAGATTTGTTTCGTGTTCAAGCGTATCTCTCCCGCAAACTGTCACATTGTCCACATAGACAAATGTATCTGTGAGATGTTCCTGTGCGATTATATGATCCATAGTTCTTTGGAAACATGAGACACCATTCGTCACTCCGAAGGGAATGCGACGGAATTGAAACAAGCGTCCACACGCTTCGAAAGCAGTAAATACCTTTTCATGTTCTTGGATAGGTATCTGGTGGTAAGCGCTTTTGAGATCCAAAGTGCTGAATATATGATATTTTGAAATGGTTTCAGCCATTTGGTCTATTTTCGGCAAAGGATATGCGTCTAAGAGTGTGAATTTGTTGACCGTTTGGCTGTAGTCCACAACCATACGTTTCTTGTGATTCTCATTCGATACCACGAGAACTTGTGCTCTCCACGGGGATGTTGAAGGTTCGATAATGCCATCAGAAACTAATCTGTTTATTTCATCCCGGATAAATATTTCATCCATTCGATTGTACCTTCTTGATTTCGTAGCAATAGGCCTCCAGTTAGCAGTTAAATGGTGGAAAAGAGGCGGGGACGTAACAGATGCAGGTTTCAGTAAACAGACGGTGAATGACGATTTATGACCACCAAAAGAGATATTTACACTTTTATGCAATCCAAGGAAGTCATGACCGAGGAGTACGTCAGTACAAAGATCAGAAAGTATAGATAGCTTGATATTTTTATAAACACATGATTTGTATTGAATCGACACAAAACAATGGCCTTTGGTATGACTCGATAATGAGCTAGACGCCATGGTTATTGTTTCTCGTGAGGAGTGAATTTTCCAATTATTTTTCAAAACGAAGGCTTCTGAAACATAACTACAGGAACTGCCTGTATCAACGAGAGCATGACAATTTATGTTATTGACTTCTAGATTTATTACACATTTGGTGAGACAATCAGGAGCAGCAGCTAATACAGTTGCAGATATGGTAGGATGAAGCGTCGAAACCACTGGGCGGTGATTCTTAGAGCGACATACCTTTTGAAAATGTCCTTTGTTTCCACAACTTTTACAGAAAGCGTTTCTGGCCGGACATTTCCATCTTAAATGATAATCGTACCCACAAAAGTCACATTTTTGTTTAACAGCAGCAACAAGATTATCTGTAGATTTATCGGAGGTTGATGAAGGACAGAGTGGCTGAACCGTTGCAGTGTGTGAGAATTCAAACAGTTTTGATATGATAATGATTGCTTTTCAGCCATTTCGAGACCACGTGCTTGATCAAAAGCCGCTTGAAAATTAAGTGAGCTGTGTTCTAAGAGACGTTGCCTGATTGAATTGGACTGGATTCCATTAATGAAGGCATCGCGCAGAGCATCGTCTCGATTTTCCTCGGCCGTAGTTGGTTTGAAATTGCATTCCCTAGCTAACGATTTCAGAATCTGAACAAATTGATCCAATGTTTGTCCCTTTTCTTGTTTAGTAGTCGCGAGTATATGACGAACAAAGACTTCATTTTTCGGTCTGACATAGAGATTCATTAGAGTTTTGATAGCATGATCATATGTATCACAGTCAACGATGTGTTCATATACGTTAGGAGAGACGTAGGAAATAAGAGTGTCTAATTTATCCGGATTCATGGTTTCGACTGATTTTAGGAGACCACAGAATGTACGATACCAATGATTCCATTGTTTTGCTGCATCTGGTGCACTAGGTTCAACATCAAATCTTTCTGGTCTAATTAGGCGTTCCATGATTGGGTTATATGATGAATAAATTGTTCTGAATCACAGTAACAATCACAGCAAACAGGCAGAGTGAGTCGAAAAGTCAGAAGAAAGAGTTGCCTAAAATATTAGGCTTTATTCATCATATAATGCAGATATACATGCTAAAAGACAAAGCAAAACATGTTAGTATACGAACGGTGTGAATATAAATGTGTGTACAAATAAACAATCATATCAGACACCTTGGAGTATATTGGACGGATTATTTAGAAAATTCTACTCCGTAAACAAGGAGCCAGCATCACCAGATGCCTTTCTCTAATTCTCTCAGAAAATCGTGCTATTTATGACAATATGATGATTACTATAATCAAGGTTGCGAACTTGATATAAACACCTGTCATATTAAGTACATAAAGTTTTCAGTATAAAATAATGATTGTACAGTGTAGAAAAGGCAATTCATCCAGTAGACCGGTTTCGTCCTTATTGGGAACTCATCACGCGCTGTCCGCGGCAAATTCATAACAGTACGTGATGAGTTCCAAATAAGGACGAAACCGGTCTACTGGAAGAATTGCCTTTTCTTAATCGGTCAGGTGTTTATATCAAGTTCACAACCTTGATTATAGTAATTGTTATCACCGCCCGCGCAACCAATGTTCGTTCAATCATATGATGATATATTTGCAGAGGTAACTAAATTATATGTCGGGAATGTCTGTACATTTTTAGCAATGGCAAAGCTATGTATAGTATTGTCGTAACTATTAACTAAAGTCTACCAAACAACAGACAGACAATTTCAGCGAATTTGTTGATATTAAATAAATAGAATATTCCTCAGTTGACGTAATTGTAAGAGTAAAATAACTGATATATTCGACTATCCGAATTATAGACTAGACAGAAACTTATTTTAGAGCACTGTACATATAATGTACATGCTTATCTTAATTTAAATTTCTACGCAACCTAATCATTATTAGAATAAAGTATTAATCCATGTTCTATTGTATATTTTTATCTTATGTGAAAGTCTTATTGATATATTTTCATTTGTACGTTACATTTACTCGATCATAAATGGTTTAAATCCGAGTAATTGATTCTAATTCTAATAATTGAAACTAATTTTTTTAATCTCTAATGAGCTTCCACTCGTGACCAGTGTTCTGCTTCGTTGCATGTATTTGTACAAAAATCTGCTCTGCTTATACCGCTTATAATAGATGACGGATCTAAACTAAAACGATATCCAGTCCTATTTGGTCAGAGCCTATTTTCGTCGGTGAGCACTGCACTAATATCCAACAGTTGAAAGCGTCAATCGCTCAAGATTTTATTTAAATGGTAGAAATTTGAATTTTAGTCTTTGCCTGCCTAGATTTTTCTTTATAATAAAATAACACTTACTTGAATCTCAATTTTACTTAAGTTTTAATTTCTGTTTATCCTATGTTCAGAATAATAAATGTCAAAATTAAAATTGGGTAAGAGTAATCTTGTATTAAATGGATAAAATCTTGCGTATTCTCAATAAGGTATTTCAACGATCAAGGGAGACTGTGCCTTATCGTTGATGTAATGATCTGTTTAATTTTAGGTCTCATTGGGCTGTGTTGGTGGCGCTTCAGCGTCCGAGATGTCCTTACACCGCTGTCATTGAATTGTGGTTTATCCAAGCTTTCGTTTTTTCGGTTTTGAATGTATGACTATTTTCTCTTCGTATGCTTTCTGTTTTTTTCATGATTTTACTGAGTTCATCTAGTGTGTCCTCCAGACAATAGCTCAGAGCGTATAGATCGTAGTTATGGTCGCTTTTCCGTTGGGCGTTTAAAATGATTTTAATGGTGACATTATTACATCTGCTTCTACTTCAACTGGTTTCCAGTCCAAATTAATGCTTGGTGTTTGTGATCAAACATTGGTAAATGGCGAGAGTGTATGGTTTGCCTGGATATCAGAATATTGGTTATGATTTTGGTAGTTTGTGGCTAGTAAAATGCAGTAGTATGATGGTGGCTGCTTTTATATTCAAGCCAGGTGCTTTGTTTGGTATTAATTTCGTTTTATGCAGAACTAAGGTATTTGTTATGTGGGTGTGTATCTTAATAAAATAATATGCAAAATGTGAAATTTTTCCTGATTCTGGTAGAACTTTCTGACTAAATTTCGGTGTTAATTGTTGGAATTGTTGATGATCAATTGCTGTTCCGCACATTCAATGTAAAACCTACTGCAAATGCATGTAAAGTTTTATAAAAAAACTTTTCTGTTGTGATTTTGTATAACATGAATTGGAAGAGCCTTTTGTATGCGTCCGTACATCTCTTTGATTTGGTTATTATTTGTTATGTAGTTTAGCTCTTCCTCGATCTGTTGTTCGCAGTAGATCTGACTCGTGTGGCTATTTTATTTAAGAAGTTTATATTATTTGATTTAGGACCACTGCTGTGGAAGTCAATGTAGTGAGGCTATAATTTTTTGCGCGGATGCAGTGTAAACAGTGACATGACGAATGAAAAGTTCTAACCATTTGTTAATCGTGGACAATCGAATGGTTGATTTTGATTTAAGCTTCATACGTTCATTTATATTTTCATTTGGTTATCTAAAAACACTTTCCAGATTTTTTTAACATGCTGGCTGTTTAAAATTGTCGTCCTGGTCCTGTGTATGCAACTGGAGTCACGCATCGTTTTAGTTCATTTTAAAAGCTTTCTGCTGAGTTTTTACATTCGATTTTCTTGATTTACTGTATTCATTTGATAGATTGAATATATTGCTCCTTCGGATAGTACTTCTTTCTTATGTTTTATGCAACACTGTATTTTATGACTATATATACTATCCTTATTATTACCTGTAATAAAGCAATAATCTTGTCTAATGAAAAAAACATTTGTTAAATTTATTAAGTTGAATTTTATTGATAAAATTTAAAAAAAATCAAATTAAAATAATTCTCTTAAGCTTATCTGTACGAACAGGTAAATTACACTTTGATTACACATTGTTGTGAATATTAATAAAAAATATTGAGTTGATTTATATATATATATATATATATATATATATATATATATATATCAATATGTGTGGTTTTTTTAGACAGGATGAGTAAAACAATTCGTGTGTATAGATTCTAGTTATAAGTTTTTTTATAAACTTGTTTCTTCTCTAGGTGCCATATACTGTCTGCTCGAGAAATATGTGCTCTACTTTCTTATTCAGATGCTTTTGCTTGCATTTTTTTAAATGGTTGTGAATAAGCCGTTTAGAGTTATTTAGTGAAAATCATACTGCTTCTGTTTTTTTACCAAACCGCAATCCTGCCTTGCTTCACCACATATCTGCTAGCCACCTATTGTTATGCCATGTGGATTTGTTGTTGTTAATGATTCGTGTGGTGATGTCTAATGATGACGATTGCTGTGCTCAATATTACAAAACGTGATTATTGTTACCATCTCATGGTCGAACTATTATTCTTGCTTTTTATTTTCAGACGCAGCGTAATCAGTGGTTTAAAGAATGAGCACCCATATTCATTTGTTAGTCGTTGCCAATCCTATGGTTTATTTGTTGGAGCTTAATTCGGACTTCCAAATTTCCAATTTAATGATTTGGCTGTCTATAAAATTCTTTCGATATTTTTATAATGCGTTGGATTTCTAAACCTACTGTTCTTGTCTTTTGAAATTTTCTGGAGTCACGTTTCTTGTTAATTTATTGTGAAAGCTTTCTTTTGAACCTTTAAATTCCATAATGTCTTGATTTCTTGTTTTCACTATATGGATTCATGATTTTGCTCCTCTGGAGAGTGCTTCCTTATGTTTAGATAACGTTGTATTTTAATGATTATATATATATATATATATATATATATATATATTGCCAGTATACAACTTGCAAAAATGACATGCTATCTGTTGTTTACGGACTTCAGGACTTAAGAAATTCAAAATTGGTTTTACTAGAGGGACAGGACACCCGAAACATTAACTTTTATATGATTCGAAATTGGGTGTTGTATGCGGTGTGGAAGGCGTAGTGGATAGAGCCCCGAGACTTCACGGAAAATGTGCCACGGTTCCAGCCCTGTTCGCGGCAAATTTTGGACAGTACTTGGAGAGTTCTAAATAATATTTTAACTGATCTGCTTGATAAATTGACTTCGCTACGTGATTTTATGTGAAAAAAGTATAAACTGATCTTGATTTATTCCAACTTTTAGATTATAGTCAATGCTCCTCTGAGAGTTTGTTTCAACATACCTATAGCTATGGTGAAGAGTGGCCACTTTCTTGCATCAGTCATTTCTGATACTTATTTATAAGGCTATTATCCATAATTATTTATAGTAGAGATTTACTGTTGTATTAAATTTTCCGAGGCTTTTTATTATCATGATATCATCCATTATATGTTAGACGCCCTTAAATTTGTACCAACCATAGTTTATTTCGAGAGCCATTTCAAGCTAACATGTTTAGGATTGTACTAACCCTGTTAATTCGACACTAAGTTGCTTTGTTATTTAAACTCTGATGTAGCCAGAAATGGCTTTCGATTTATTGATGAATTTCAAGTATGCTTATAATAGTGATGATTCTTTCGGAGGTTGATCCTTTTCAAATCATTCCCTGATATTGTGTTCGTATGCTTATTTGAATGTTAATATTTTCTTGTGCCTCTGAGCTATTGAAGATCATATCGCATTCTATACTTATCTTCCTTTTTATGAACAGTTGTAGGTTCACGCGCAATATTTACGCATGAAGAATGCAGAACCTGTTCCTGCAGCATCCGTATTCAACACCAGTAGGCGTTTTGGTTGGTAAGTTAAATACTATTAGTACTGATTAGCAGACAAGCTCTTTTTCTATATGGTGCTTGCACTATAATGTATCGTCTGTCGTTTCGTTATCTATTCTTTAAATCAAGTTTGTGAGCTTGAAGTAAACACCAATCCCAATGTATTTACGCATGCGTCGAACAACATAGTAAAACTACCGTCATTTACAAGTACCGACGTATTTCGACCTTCCATGATCATCATCAGAATACGACGGAAAAATAACTAGCAAGGATCAAACCGCAATGCATATATATGCGGTTCGCACCTCTAGTAGTCTCACATGCATTGTACTTGAATGAAAATACCGGCTGCACAATTTCTATGCAGTCACGAACATTAATTTTTTGCAGCTTTCGTCACCTATATATAGGTAATAGAAGTAAACAATCATTGATTGCTCAGGTGGTGGTAACAATTGTTTAAATAAAATTTTCGAGCTTGAAGTAAACACCAATCTTAATGTATTTAACCAGTCTTCGAATAACATAGCAAAAAAACCGTCAGATTCGTTATCTAGTTTGAACATAATTTCCTAAGTCTAGAATACACGGTTTACCTGAGTAGTCGAGAGCCATATAGACAAATTAATCTGGCCTCGCCCCCGGGCCGCTAGACAGCCAATTAGAGCAGCAGCGAATTCATTGTGCGTATAATAGCAAAATTGATCCTTCATAATAAGCAGTTAGCCAGACTATCGGCTTTCTTCCTTTTTATTAGCTTCATCATCTTCAAAAAGAGCTTTAAGTTAACATAAAGTACTACTAATTTACTGTCGAATAACTATAAAATATTCTGAAAATCGGGAGAGATTAATAATCAAAGGTTGGTTTAATCTAACTTGGAGGAACAGTTATACCGAGGTAGATTACAGCAACGACGCTGCAGAATTTTACCTATTGCATTTACTACACCAAGTAAACTGCAAGGCAAATGACATCACAATACAACTTACTTGAGATGCTCGTTATATCACTTCATGACTGGACATCATTTCACAGGTATAATACTGATCTTTATCGTTCAATTTCTCGTTTGTTCTTTATGACACATTGGACTGTACTGATAGTCCTTCCGTGCTGTTAGTGTTTCTCAAACCACGAAAAGCTAATGCCGAGCGTTCATAATGACATCATCTAAACGCCCAATAGGCATGATCGGCTTATTGTTATTTTAAATCCTACACCACTTTTATTAAAGCAAATGTATTACTATTCCTGGAATTCGCACATTTTATCATGGCAAATGAATACAGACATTAGATAAATCGATTGAGTCAGCCCGGTATTAGTAGCCAGAACATTGCCTGGTCTAATGGTATACAGCTTTCATCTCGTTTCATTTGAAGCATCGAGGTTGTTTTAACGACGCAGTAATGTGTAGTGACAGAATGAGAACAGGCGAGCCAGATGCGCAGGACAGGTTTTGACTTCTATAGGCAAATTTTTCCATTGGCATCCGGGTAAATAGTGCCCATCAGACTTCACTGGTAAAATATCTAAAAGAAGGCAAACTCGGAGTTAAAGCTATCCGCACTAGGAATGGGCGATCTAGTGTTCTATTACAGTTCATATATAACTTCTTATAATACGAATATGTGGCAGTGAAGTATCATTTACTAACGACTTTTGCAGGATTGTCAGTACTGCTGCTGCCATAAAAATGTTTTGAAATGCTTATAATGGCGTTCCTAATACTGTTGGTATAGCAGTATAAATATATCATGTCTCGAAGTAATGCGAACTATGCCCTTTTGATTTGTAAGCCGAATATTGTAGGAGAATATAACGTTAAAAGGTTTCTAAAAATCTTGGTCTTTATTGTATTATTGCAATGTCTGCCATTTAAAGAAGCTTTGTAGTTTCTATCTGAAATGAGTATGAATCTTACATATAATGATAATCCTTTGAAACGATATCTAAAACAGATTACGGGCCAACTTTATGCGAAATAAATACTTTATCTAAGTTTGAATATGATAGGTTATATACTATTATGAACCACCTGTATAATTTTTATTTATTCGTTCTTGCTTTCTTTAATCTATTCGAACGTGCAACCGATAATCCTTTGAAACGATGTCTAAAACAGATTACAAGCCAACTTTATGCGAAATAAATACTTTATCCAAGTTTGAATATGATAGGTTATATATTATTATGAACCAACTGTATAATTATTATTTATTCGTTCTTGCTTTCTTTAACCTATTAGAACGTGCAACCGATAGTGGACAGGCGTCGGAGGATTGGTCTCTGATACTTGAAATTTGTGATTATCTGAACGATAGTGATGAAGGGTAAGATTCTTATTTATATATATAATATATATATATATATATATATATATATATATATATATATATACACCTTATTGCCCACGAATATTATACAAAATGTTTTTTTTATTGAGAAGAGAAAATACGTGTGATAACTATTTTCCTGTGAACACACACATACTGCAGCAAAACCAAGCACGATGGTGACCCGCAGCCCTATTTCCGTAGTACCAGAGCATACCTAACGACATAATTCACATTGTGGACATACCGATCACTTTACTGCTCCTGAGGTGATCTAGTCATGCACAGAAAAACAAAAGCCATTAGTAACTAATGCCTCACTGCCATATAGCCCTAAGAAAAATAGTAAAAAACAAGAAAAAATGTTGGTGTGTGATAATAATAACGAAACTAATAACTTAAGCATATAAATTATTAAATGAGAGAGATTTATGACGTGGAGAATCTAATTACTATGAATAGACAGACTAAACCTCTACACAAAAAATTATGGTCATGTCGGTCTTAAGTTGAAACACGAAATTATGGCCCATGCTTTTCTGGAGCCAATTACACAGGAGACAGATCTCTGCGTTTGTGCTTTCTTGTTTATTTCCTGTTATTTTAGTTGGTGATAACAAGGAATGGCCGTTTCTTTGAAAGCTGAAATCTTGATAGTATTCTTCCTTGTCTGGTAGTTTTCACCCATCTATTTTTTTTGTTTTGTTGTTGTTGAGTAGACCAAGAGATGCGGTTCGTGCAATTCGAAAACGTCTCGTCTCAATGGGTGGTAAAGACTACATCTCTTTGTGGTACACTCTTTTATTGATAGAGGCTTGTGTGAAAAACTGTGGTCGGCGTTTTCAAAGTCAAGTAGCGAATAAGGAATTTCTGCATGATCTCATAAAAATTTTGGCGCCCAAATACGATCCGCCTCAACAGATTCAAACAAAAGTTCTCTACTTAATTAAGGTGAGTCAATACTCTTATTATTTGGATTTGCATACCCTCCCACGGTTGGTGTTAGTTTATAAAAATCAAAAAAATTTTCACGTCTATACGTTCCTCAAGATCTTTCCACTTGACACTACCGCATAAAATGAAGATTTTTAAATTTCATCGTTTGTCATAGTTATTTTGTGAAGTCTAACTGAACATCGATTATTGGTTGCCATTTGTCCGTTCGGAGTGGTACTGCAGAAAACCTTGGCTATACTGTTAATTTCAATAAGATTAGTGACTGACGGTAGTTTTTCTATGTTGTTCTACGGCTGGTTAAATGCAATGGGATTGGTGGTTACTTCAAGCTCGCAAAATTGACTTAAAGAAAGATTAGTACACATTTTGGTGTATCGGTGACACCTAAATTTTCGAGTCTGCAACCCTTCTCCTATTCTATTCCTCTTCACTGTCATATGAATAAGGATTTACTGAGCCAAATGTCGAGTTACCAAATATTGAAAATACGAGCTAAATCAATATTTGTTAACCCTAGGATCGATTTTTACGTCACACAATCAATGCATGAACATTAGAGAAATTTGATTACCAAAAAGCTTCGGCGCGTGTATTACATTTATTAGAAATTGATGTATTGCGTATCCGAAACTCGAATCCAATATCCTAATAATATTGCATAAATCTGTACGCCACTTCTGTATATACGTTTGTACTTTGAGCATCTGGTACTATAAAACCGTCTCAAGACGGACAATAGGGCGTCGGCATTATTCTTTCTTAGAAAGTGGAAGCATCTCTAATTGCCTAAGATCCTATAAACGGCCGACTTTGTTCGCCACGTTTAAAGACGTCCGATAAAACCAGAAAAATAACATCACATAGCTGCAATTCCCGATGATTTTTGCGGCATTATTTAAGGAGGTTAATGGAATCATTTTAGCATATTGACTAATTCCTTTCGTCTTGTATTAAGTGAAAGGAACATGCCGGCCCATTGTGTTGGGTCGACCGTAATTCCCATCTTCAAAAAGAGGAACAGTTATTCGTCCGATTACCACTGTTGTATTAGTTTGACTCCACTCCTTATTGGATTATTTGCTTTGATTACTACACCACCTACGTGTTATGGATTAATTACTTATTATTGAAAAATAGGTTTCATTTCAAGGTGGGAGAGGTCTGAGATGATATTTTTACCGTAGGGTAATTAGTTTAACTGTATATTGTTGATCACCCATAACCATTTTTATAGACTTCACGTGTGCATTTGAAGTTGTGAATTGTAATGTGTTACTCAATGTTCTTTCTAGAATTAATATGCACGACAAATTTGTATCTTATACAAGCAATTTATTCAAACACCTTTAGTCTCATTTAGATCTACAATGATTTCTCACAACTTACTATCAATAGCCGCATCCGACAAGGATTTTTAATTTTACAATATAAGATATTGTAAACTTAATTTAGCATACAGTCGTTCAAGTTCTCTCGAGTGATAGAGTATTCGACTTTCGGTAGGCAGAAGATAATGCATTATTGCTTGAAAATTTGGATTCTACTCAAGCGACATGGATACATTAACAGTCCATTTTTGTGCTCAGTGCTGTCCTTCTTGTTGTGGATTTGACAGCTTTTTTCTTGTGCGGGACAATTGATAGCACTCATAGGTCCATTTTCAGATGATGTAATTTGCCACAAGTTGTGTTTTACTCCTGTGCGTATTGTATCGACCCTGAAGATGAACCTGGAAATTCGGGTTCGAAAATTTGGAAAAAGAACAATGGAAAATCTTGTTCCAACGTCATTTTCAGACAATCAGCTAATTGATGGCTTAAAGAAGAAGGGACAAGTGAGAACCCATCAATTGAGGCCAAAAATTACATCATCTGAAAATGGACCTATGAGTGCTATCAATTGTCCCGCACAAGAAAAATGCGGTCAAATCCACAACATTAACAGTCATCATTTTTCCTTTCCGCATAAAACTAGCATTCTCCAAATGTAAGATACTACCACTACCTTTACCTATTAGTCTTCAAGATAAGGATTTTAAAGGGCCCCGGTTCACGTCTTAGTGGTTGTATCAATAAATTGGTCAGTATGAGGGACAAGGTGAATATTGGAATCGCAAGAGCTTGATTTGCCATTTTCCACTTCATCCATTTATTGTGAAAAGAGTATCTCGTTTCGCCATTAATGTAATGTTTTCAGTACAGTTTTGCTATACACTAGAGAGACCTACATATTTAAATCTTAAAACCTTAGTCGCTTACAAGCCTTCGAAAGCCGTTGCCTGACTAGCATTTCACTTACGCTATCAGCTACGAATGAGCATTGCTCTCATCAGTAGAAGTATTTTGGATCCTTCAATAAGTCCTCCACAATATACAGGTAGATTTAGGTCCATCCCTTTGCTCTGGTCTGGTCATTTGTTATGTAGACCTGCAGTCCTGTTGCCAAGTACAACATTTTTCTCAGCCAGCTTCAAAATCGCGTAAGAAATATGTGAGGCAGATTTTGACTAGGCAAAAACAGATGAAGTCAACCTCGAATAAATTAGGTAATAAAAAAAATACTTGAATATGAAACCTGTTCAATTACCAGGATGAGGTCAATGTGTTTATTATAGTTATTGGTTTGTGATCCTGCGTGAGATTGCATCGAGTCTTGCTTAGTAGAGATCTATTTTGTTCACTGTGAAATATGATCACATAATGTTCGTTAGCCTAGGTCAGCAGAATAGCGAAGGATAAGTCTCAATACAAGTCACTTTTACTAAGAATTTGAGATGTCATGTTCTTTTACAATCTACATATGACGATGAATTATGCGAACAATAATGGAACTATACTGCTTCGGACAGTTTGCTGGATAAAAAGGTCGTGTTATATGCTGAGTCGTACCGCGTGGATAACCAAAATAAAAACCCTTGAAAACTGCTTCATTTTCATTCCTGCTATTTTCAGTCTAAGAATATCGTGGATTTTGGGCAAATAATTGAGCTTAATCTTGTATTTCTAAATATTAAAAATATTTCAGGTAATCTTTCATTCATTAAATATAGGTTATGTTATCACGTCAGCGCATTTCACAGGCGAACATTAAAACAAACTGAACAACAAGAAGCTCTAGCAGGTATTTTGGATGAACTAGAAATTGGTGTTGTTTATCTGAAACCAGAATGAAAGATCCTCCTAGTATCACATATTGGATGCTCACTTCTTATCAACGCGTTATTCGCTTCTTCCACCGAATTTTTCTCAAGTCAGACAATGGAGTGTAGACATTTAACGAAGATTGTTTTTGCGAACCTGGATTAATTGAAATTTCCTGATCTGCGTTTTGACTAACACAGCTTTAATTGTTCCAGTAGTTTTCTTTTAAGAAACTTTTTTTTACTTATGGTTCCCATTATAACATACAGACTCATACATGTTGAATGGTGGATATTTTCGGTTATCTGTTTGTTTTTTCGCTTTTCTATTCTGTTACAGTCGTGGGTTGATAGTCAGTGGGATGTTCCAGGTCGCCGAGACTTGGACAAATTATACGCCGCTTTACGCAATAAAGGCGTTCAGTTTCCATCAACGGATTATCCATTTGAAGCTTATCTGGTAGGTTTTACTATATAAACTTTTCTTTTGTCGTTGAAAAATATGCAATGCAGTCGGTCATAAAAAACAATTTGTCTGTGTTTCAGTACAGACAACACTTTTTCATGAGAACTGCGAATATTCTAAATGGATTTCACTAACCAGCATATGTTTTAACAAGGAAAAAATGTGCTTATGCTTTACATAGAGCATCATTACGCATGTTAAATAGCGTAACTCGAAATGCTTACATGATTGATCGTGTTTAATGACTCATTTAAATTTAACTTCGTTATTATATTTTTATTAAATTATTTTTTATGCATTGAATTCAGTCCATTTTTGCATTTATAAAGACCGCAACAAACTGTTTTAATTGTGCTATGTTGTGCGACATTAAAAAACGAGAGTGGTGTTTATCTCAAGTTCATAGATGGCTTAACTAAATAATTTAATAATATATTCTAAACTTTATGCATTACCGTCTGTGCTTCGCAGAAATTACACAACTCGCACTGAAACTGGGAAATTATATATATATATATATATATATATATATATATATATTAATAGCTAGTAATTTCACCTAAATATGAGAAAAAGCACTAAGATTGGAAAATTAATAACAGTAAAACTATAAATCACGTGGTTACCCTATTCCACGAAAAGAATATTAATGCATATATATATATATATATATATATATTCTACTACTAGGACTTTGTTTCTATGAGAGAATAAACAGTGCATTAGGTAGCAATTGGAATTCATCCAGTTAATGGGCTTTGTTCTTAGTGGGAATTATTAAGCTCTTTAAAGAATTGCTGCATCCAGGGCGTGAAATGGGTCACATTTGCTCCTGAATTTAGCCACTACTCCAGTGAATTGCCTTTGCTACCTGTGCAATGTTTAGTTTATATTAGCACCATATATATGTAATGGAATTTATGTTATCATTATTTAATTAAATATAACTTCTCCAGATGGCACGGTGTCTATTCTATATTTATAGATCGGAGGTAAATAGTTAGATGCTATATAGTTTCCACCAGAATTAAGGGCTAACCAAAATATAAGTTGGTATTAGATTGATAATTGGATGTAACGTGCAGCAGTGGTATGTGTGCTTAATTAAAATGTGCCCCGGCTCGCGGCCCGGTCGCAGCACACTTGGGAAAATACTTGACGCGATTCGTACAAGGGCGCAACTGGCCTCCTTGATGAATTTTCCTCGCTACCTAGTGCAATGTTTAATTTATATCGACAACATATATAATGATAATTAAAATCCTTTCATTAAATTACAATTCCAAGTATAATTATATATATATATATATATATATATATATATATATATATATATATAAAACAACAAACACCTGACCTTAATATTCAAAAGTTTCATCAACATGATATTCTTATCGACTGGCCAAGAATAACAAAATTCAACAACAATCTACTAGTATCCAGCCAAGAACAAACAGGCCCTCGACTAGAATCAACAAACATACAATCGGATTGGCAACAAACTGAAGTGGAAATAACAGAGGCGCATACGATGACAGAAGTCTCCAAACAATGTGAGCGTTTAACACTGCAATCAACACTGGCGTTGTTACCACGTGAAAACTTTGCGCAACGAGGTGAAACGATCAACTATACTGGGGAAGAAAAAAAAAATATATGGATAGCCCTTTCTTGATTACAGGGCTACCACAATGTTAATTGTATTGTGTGTTCCCAAAATTAAAATTCATATTATTAGACAATTATGTATTGATATTAATCAAATTTAAAAAAAGTAACTTTACTAGACAATGTCCAAAATTAACCAAACGTTATTCAAAAGGTTTACAGCATGTACAGATGGGTCAATATATTGTTACCTATTGTTCTTCTAACGTCCAAATAATAAAATATTACCCATAAATGTAACTCAGGAAAGTCGTTTCTTATTACACAGCTTCCTGAAGAATAAACTTGACGAATACTCAGAATAGTCGGTCTAGTTTATTAATAATGTATGCTCAGAGTATGCATGAGTTGTTGGTTCTTATTGATTAACTCTAGAGTCGCAGCACCTCATGACCCAGCAAAATGTGACAACAATCATTCAGAACACGCGCGCGTGTGTTTTAAACAAATTTAGATAAAATGATTGTTCTAGAACAAATAAATAATAAAATGACCACTAATAAACTTAACTGCTACATTAAAAACATAGTTTAATAAATATACGAATAAAACTGCTCCTAAAAGTATTTATATTAGAATGTGCTAATGAGGAGCTATGCTTCATCACCAACCCCCAAAATTGACGTAGTCTACATTAAGCTTAAAGCGGCCTCACGTATTTGGTCTTGTTTTCGTTTTTTGAGTGTACTCTGAAGTAGGTTCTGTCATGCTACTTTGCTTTTAGTGCTCTGAAATGCTAATTGACAGGGGCAGGTGATGCCATGCATTCTTCATCGTTATCATTACTTGTTATAATTGATATTCGAACGCGGAACTCAAATTCAGGTTTAACCTATCAATGGAGACTCTTTTGGGACTCCCATTGTAGTCAATCATAATAATTTGGGACCCCGCTTAATTATTGGATGAGGCCCGGTGTACTTTGGCTTCAGAGTAGAATGTACTGCATCAATTTGGACATATGCTTGTTTACAACTGTCTAGCACTTAAACCGGCGGATGTTACTCTCTGGTAGGTAGACTGTTTAGAGCCTGCTGTAGTTGCTGCGTAACTTCAACCGCCAGCGGATCATCATTAACCTCGAAACCGTTCATCCGTTTTGCATGGATTTGCGGATTATGACCAAACGTGACTTGCGGAACTTATGCCTTTATGTCATCACGAAGCTTAGAGCGCATGCCAAGTAATTTTAATGAGAGTGCGGTAAGTCAGTCAGATTGTTCATGAGAAGTGCATAACGCCGCCTTTAATTTGCAATGTTCGCGTTCAACAAGACATTTACATTTAGAATTAAACGCTGTCGTTCTTCGCACATCAACTCCCAAGAATTGTAGATTCTCTTGAAAACTGCGGATCATGAAAGCAGCATTTTGACCAGTAACCACTGTATCTAGTACATTAAATTTTGTTGCCCAGTGTAGCAAGAACTCGTGGATGAATATCTTGGCTGACTAGTGGTATTTCGTCGGGCTGTGTTGCATGGCGATCAGTAATGATCACGCAGTACAGACAGCCCCACACTTCAGGAAGAGCAACCACATCAGCTTGAATAAATCTGAAACGAGCGGTAAGCATCACGAAACGGCCAAATTTAGAATGTGTGTGTCAAAAGACCGTGGACAGCTGTCATGGACAACAAGTTTGAACTCATTCCTGCTGCAATGTTCAAGTAACGTCTACTTTAGGGTAACTCAAACTATGGTTTTTATCAAATAACGTGCGCCGACAGTCTGATGTGAGTCGAATATAAAATGTCCTGGGAATCTTCGTCGCTATTATTTAAGTTCTCTGGCTGTCTGTTGCTTCATCCTTATGTCGCGCCATAGCGAAAATTTGGTTTTATGATGGATTATTGAATTTATTTCAATGCGAGATAAACTTTCTGCCATCATGTTCTCTCTACCTTTCACATGATTGATTGATAAATCAATTTCAATTAAGGCAGATCATTTTCCGAATTTCTCTATGTGGACAATTTTGAGAACTTTTCTCTCGAACCCTCACAAGCGATGCGTTGTTGATCTTCACTTTGAAGTGACAACATTAGAGATATCATTCACAGTGGATGCAGGAGTCGTGCAATGATAGTAGTTATCTTTCGTTTGCCGAATATTACTTTCCTGAAGCTTTTAATTTTCTAGAATAAAATACAGTTCATCATTGTCGTTCTATTCTAATGTAGCACATTGAGCTACATCAGTTGATTCGGTCGATAATTTTAAGAGTATATTAGGCTGAATATAATGCAACGTGGCATGTTTTGCAAGCAAACTTTTATACTTCCAAACATGAGCCTATCGGATGCGATAAAACGCAGACGCAAGTTGGACTTCGGCGATTTCAGCCTCTGGAGATACCTTGTTAGCCGTGCTTGTGGTTGTATCATAATGGGGATAAATGACCGACTCTAGTTACACTTGCCAGGAAAACGCGCGGTTCCTTCAAAGTGTCAGTGTCTGGAATTTTTTGATAGCCTCAACTTATCAGACCATGTGTAATTGGGATACGACTAAAGTCAAGCGTATACCAAGATGGTTATCACACGAAATACGACTGACTTTTATGAAGATAGATTTAATGGTTGATTCATTTCAAGCAAGCGGCTCGTTCTCATTCCATGGTATGAAAAGGTTAGTCAACATTCCAGAAATTATATCGCCGCCATCCTTATATAGGCTCGGAATCAAATCATTGGGGCCTGCAACTTTACGACGTTTAAGATATAGGATCGCATACTGTATTTCTAACTCTGATAGTGTTCGAAATTAACGTTCAACACTGTTAATACAAACATACTTTCAGGGATCGGGACTGACGCAGATACCCAAAAAATTGATCTTTAGTGTTCAGCATACCTGTCAAGACGATTTATTTTATCAGCTATTAGATGGTTTTACTATCGTTTATATAATTTCGATAATTTTTAATTTTCTCAGAACTGTTGCACAGATAAGTTTGAACAAACTTTGGCTGTCACATGATTTGATCGCTTCTTCCATCTCTTCGGCCATTCTCTTAAAATAGTATTCGATATAAACATTCAGACTGTGTTTAATTTGGCATCTTACATCTCCGAGTATTATTCTAAATCGAGTTAGCTAGAAATTGGTGCCTAGTTTCGAGAATCTTCAAAAATTTTGCATAAACCCTATGTTTGTTTCTACGGAGGTCTGCGATGCCTCATACAGTAATATCTGCATTTTTTTCTACGTCCAAAGTAAATTATAATTTTCGCCATCAAGACCAGTTGACTTTGACTTAAGAGTAGCGTCATATTTTTGTTGGAAAGATGGTTGATCTGGATTGCTTACATTTATTTGAGGTTTATTCTTATTTATTCAGAATAATTTAGTGCAAATATGCAACGGATAAGTGCATGCCCTAAATCCACATAAATGATCCAAGACGACGAAAATCCTGGATGCAACCACTCCATCAATAATTAACTAATACAAGATCTATTTGAGTCCACCGTGGTCCGCTGGCTGGAGGACGCCTTACTCTACGCCTGCATTTTGTGCTAATTAATTATATCCTATTTTCCATGTAGCTGTCCAACAGTCGCCTACCTTTATCCTTGTGCATCGAGCTTAAAGTGTATCTTCCGCCTAAATTGAATTCCGCGTTACTTAAGCGATAAACTTGAGCATTAATGCGACCCATAAGCAAGACTATGTCTGATTTTCTTGCTCTAATTTGACATGTGCTTAGGTCGGAGTAAAAGTGTCCTTGCTGTCGTCTGCGCTATAATGGGCAGGAGTATATGAAGATACTACGAAAAGTCAATGTTGATTAAATTTTCTGGCATTGATTTCAGCTCGTGAGCTAAGGAAAATACAGACGTTTCATTTGCCGGCTTGAGAAAGCTCTGTTGAACCTGAGATTCGAAGTCAATAACGCGTAGATAGGAATGGTACACCGAGTTCTGTAATGTATGTAATACGCGTCGTACTTACTTCCTCTGGAGTTTGCTGTCTGGGACTCTGAGCTACAGTCTATTGTACGCCGTCTGTAGCCTATTGAAAAAGTCACAAACGGTGTCATCTTGACAAGTTTTCATTTCTCTTCTTGCAGTATTCACTCAAATACGATGATTTGAACACTATGTATGAGGAGTGCCCGCCGGTGAACGCCCAGCTGACGTCGAATGCCTATCCGCCGATGGCCGAATTTCCGGTTTTCTTAGTGCTGATCTGTGAATAATGTGTTTCTTACAGTACGATGAGAGACTGGGACCTTGCGCACGGTGTGATGATGGATGGCGACAGTGCGGATAGTGCGACGATTGTCAAGGACACTGTGGGTGATGCGATGGTAGGATGGTTGGGAATCTAACTATTGATAACTAGACAACCCAGACATAAACTTGACTGTTGCCACAATTGCATCACAAGTACTTAATAAATTAGCTGGTAAACCTAACATACCGACATTTGATGGCTGAGACATGTTTAAAGAAAATTCTCACGAAATTCGATGTGCTTTTAATTCACACGAAGGTTAACAACGCAAAATTAGTGAATTTGTAGACCGACAACTAAAACTAGCAACGTATATTGAAGAAAAGTTATAATTTTATATATAATCAAATATATTTGCATCTCCGTAAAACTAGAGTAATTTGGATCTAACCATAAGAAAACTCTGTTTTAAGTATTTATACATGTAATATAATTTAAGTACAACGTTTTAACAGCTTGAATAATACTTTAAAAGTACATTTGCATTTATTGTTCAATTATTAATGTTATTTCACTTATTTTCTAACACTAGAGCATCCAAGAAAGTAATATTTATTAAGGAAATATAGTTTGATTAAAAAATGTAGATACTACTCAAAATATATCAACCGAACTTGAATTAAATTGAAACTTCAGAAATATAAATAATGGGCATATCTGAAAAATAAGTTCTGCTCGTCAATTTCAATGTGTTCTCATTAAAAAATTGATTTCTTTGTTCACATAAAAAAGAAAATTATTATGTTCACAGCGATAAATTATTTTCTTTGAGTTTGATTCTGAAAGTCTCTGATATAGGCGTCAATTTATGGCCAGTCCTTTTACGATTACAAAATTGGTAATGTTAATATTATTCTTAATTTACGAAGTTAGAACAAAGATTACTAAATATTTATGTATTGATGTTATACCTATGAAAAAGAAGCGTTACTAGACAATGGTCGAAGATAAAGTGCAGTTCACTACACAATACTCAAAATGTTCTAGCAAAAGTCTCATACACCAACGTGTGAAGTTTAAACGCCTAAGTTTGTTTATTGTGTGCACGGATTGGTCAGAATATTGTTGTCTATTGCCTTACTTATGTTTATAACACCAAAATATTACCCGGAAATGTAACACAGAAAATTTGTATTTTGTCGAACAGTTTCCTGCAGAATAAATTTATCAGATATTCAGAATTGTCGGTCTAGTTTACTAATAGTGTATGCTTAACGCAAACATGAGTTATTCGTCCTTCTGGCTTGTGTTTTAAACTGGCTAATATCATAGACTTCCAAAAACCATAATTATATTACCTTCATTTAAGAGAACTAATTTAGTTAATTTGTAAGAATTTAGTTGAAATAGAATCAGACTGATATGCCAAAGTCAACATCAACGAACGGTGTAACTTTATGTAGATATGAGATTCGTGCTTACTGGCGACACTCTATCAGAGACAGCACTACGTCGAAACCCACTATATATTGGGTCAATATAAGTTGCACAAATGGACAGCGTATTCTCCTGATTGTACTGTCCACCTGTCTTACATTTTTGATCAAAGATATGTTGGATATAGGTCAAGGTGCCGGCTCCTATTGATTATTCTCCACCAAGCACAAAATGCATGTGTACATGCGATTTTATCTTTTGTGTATGTTGATTTTGGTATGTCCTTCTGGTCCTATTTGAACTAATCTGTTATTAGGTAGGTGGTAACAGGCGTACAGATGTACTTGGAATTCTCAATTTTGGTTAAAGTTAGCTAATGCTGAAATCCATTGTGTTGGTACCCTTTACAGGCTTGGTGTATATCATATATAGTGAGCTGGCTTTTAAGTTGCATTGCTTCAGTAGTTTCTTTAGTAAAACTGTTGAGGATGGACCAACTGAAGAAGGCCGCCGATAGAGACAGTCGAAATATTCTGTTCAAGAGAGAATACAAGTGTCACAACGCAGATCAGGTAGTTTCGATTAATCCAGTTTCGCAAAATGAATAAGACTGTTCTAAAAATCTAACATAATTAAAAAATGAAAGGACTATTCTTAATTTAGCATTATAAACCTCATTGAACATAATTGTTAAACTGAAAATATGGTTCGGTATATACTAGTATAAAAATGTCCCTAAATAAGACTTAAGTAAAGTGAATCCTAAAAGTGGCCGATATATATATATATATATATATATATATATATGTATATGCTATATATATGTGTGTGTGTGTTTGTGTGCGTATTGTTAGCGGTTTTCAATTATTTTATTAACCCGTTAATTTCACGGTAAACCTTAAGTTCTATATTATATGTAGGTCGCGGTTCCGTAACCAAATGGTTCTTTCTGTCCAAAATTTTTATGGAACTAGAAATATGTTCATTCACATTGGCTTTTTTTTATTTTATCTTATATTTCTACTTATTATTGCAAATATGTTCTTATTTCCTATCTTTATGAGCAATTCTGTTACTTTACAGGATTAAAATTTTATTTATTCTTGCCTATTTTTTCGTCACGACGTAGATTTGATTGTTTTAGAGCATTAAAATTACCTTATCTTTCTTAGATTAATTTAATAGAAACTGTGCTATTTTGCTAAAGAGAAATATTTCGAAATGCCTTCTTAATACAAACACTTGCAGTGTTGTACGCACTGTTAAGTAGAGTCCGGTAATGCACTTCGTCTTTAAAGGACTAAATTAAGCTCGATGATACCATCTTGGTGTTGATCAACCACTGCACAAATGGATCTGATGAAAAATTCGGCCATAGGACCAAAAGCCAACGCTATCGCAAAGGACCCCTCGATAACCACTGTTTGCACCATGATATTCCTATCCGCCTTCCACCTAATTGCACTAGCATCGCTGGAAATGATGCACGCTGTCGACAGAATCCACGCCAACATTCATGGTATAATTGCATCTTGTTAATATGAGGCTTCATAATCATGTTGCCGATGTAACTGGTTTTGGTCATTTGGTCTTCAGGACGGAAATTTCTATAGATACGCGCCATCCGAAATTCCAATACTAGCGTTTTCTGTTCAAAATTGTATTTAATACCATTTATTAACAGATTGTGGAAAATTCCCATCTCATTTTATTCATTTAGTGCACCTACTGACGTGTTTGGACCTGCCATAACCGTCATCAGAGCATAATGTATTGTGGCGCTCTTATGAAGTCTTTGGTTGATAGTACGAAGGTTGTTTTGCTATGTTGTGCAACTAAATATATGTAAAATTATATTGGTACTTTTTTCAGTTACACTAATTTAATTTTAACATTTTTTCACAGCCTGCGCAATAAATAGTTGTTAACAAGTATCTATAAAACCAAAAAAAATGTGTTTTAGAATGGTTCTGGAGGTCGATCGCGAACGGTTGGCGGAACTTCACAACACTCAGACAGCACTGATGCCTACAGTGGTTCTGTAAATCGGTGAGCTCCTAGTTAATTTGTTTTAATAATTTTGCTCTGAAATAAATTTTCTTATCAAAATATAATATAACTTCAATAAATAAAGTTTCGAAACTCGATGTAAACAGCGATTACATTTTATTTAACCATTCGCCAAATTTCTATCAATCCCACATAATGACGCGTTTTGACCTCTCAGTGTCATTATCAGAGTACGAGAACAAACCGATTAGTGAAGATAAAAATGCAGTGTAAATTAATGGTATGAAAGATGAGATACGCTGCACTCACCCCATGTAAGCTCGTATAAATTTTACTTGACTATTAATGTTAGCTGCACAATTTGTAGGCTGTTAAGAATACATATTACTTATGTATAACTACATACATACATATGCATATATGCTTACATAATTATACTTTATATATTTAGAGGGCATTAAACATCATTTTGCAATCTTTAGTTTTTATACATCCCGGGTTTACAATTGATTAGTTGCCACCCACATAATCAAATGAAAACCCAGGATATATATATATATATATATATATAAGATGGAGATACTTGCCTAGGTTAAATCTAGAAACTTGGAAAACTAGACTTATACCCACTACAAGTTAGGTAATTAACTGTACGGCAAGGTGACATTGGAGGTATAGCTTCCTTGCGGTTTTAAATATTTTGCTTCATATAAAGTACCAAACCTCGCAGTTATCTCTGTCCAACTGATAAAACAAAACTAAATCTACAACTAGATCTGCATAAATTTTGATGTGATGCAATATCGCACATGGCTTTCAACCAAGAAATATGATGCCCATAAGGATCTAGTTCTAGTAGACGAGTTTTTCCTTGAAGTTAAATTTAATTGGCGCTGTCTGAGACAATAGGGCTCTACAGGGAAATCGAATGGAAGGCATACGTAAAACATGAGCGAGCCCGCGTTGACAATGAAGTCTTATTTTTGTCTAATAATATGCACTTGTTGGCCGATCCAAAAATATGTTTTAAAGATGGAGTTTGTAGTCGACTCTCTCCAAGCAACTGATGCGGTATCCACATTCCATATTGTACGCTCTACAAATTATGTCGCGCTTACTCAAATAAGGTCAGAAGCAGAGTCCTGTTTGCAGATTTGCGATGTTTAAAAGATAAACTTGCACACCATGTTTTTAACTCGGATGATTACTCGTGATTAGTACTCCACGTTGTTAATACATATATTCTTTCGGTGTTTTTGACAGATGCAGTTTCCCATAACATTATCTTTGACTTATGCAATTCACCCATGAAGATGACACAGTTTATCTGTTATTATGTTGTTGTTGTTGTTGGTGGTGGTGGTAGTGGTGTTGTTATTGTTGTTGTTTCGATCATTTTGTTTCTCGTTAATATTTAATTTTCTCGGGCCTCGCGCGAATAAGGTGAACATATTTCGGTTATTACCTTTTGCGAACACTTTTAATTCATCATTCTTTCTGGTCCAAAAGTATTCAAGATCAACCTACAGACTGTACATAGGTTATCGTCTAATAACTCTAGGAATATTCTTATAAGACTAGCCAGACTTTTCTTTGAGTCAACAAATATTTCTACAGGAGCATACAATGCCACGTTCAGTATTGCCTAAATTTTGGCGCGAATCATGCTGTCATATACTGTTCTTTCAAATTTTTAACATAATGACCAATAATCATCTATTTTAGCAGATCTTCATATTTTTAAAAGGACGGTCGTTTGAATTTGCTTTTATCTATTTGAAGTTTATTCTTTTTGAAAAATATACAAAAAGTGCATTGTCCGAGTCGACATACGTGTTCCAAATCCAACGACAATCCTGGATGTAACCATGCCATCAATAACTAATTGCTACATGAGCTATTTGAATTCACAGATATCTGAGAGCTGGAGGATGCTATGTGGCTTGTTAAGACTAGTTTTTTATACTAGTTCTTTTCGAATAATCCCGATAATTCTACTTCATGAACATGTCAAAGCCTAATCGAAAAATAATACAATCACTACACTAGTCACATCCTGGCTAGGTATACAATGTGTGCAATCTGTAAATAATGGCTATTCGAATAGTCGTTTTCTATTGGAAATCATAAAGCTAGTTTAACGAACGGTTGATTCTTCCCATCATTAATTGTTACAATTTTACATGAGTTGACATTTTTATCACACAGGCGCACCCACTCACTCATAATCACATATTGAAAAGAATTCCTACTTATCAGTTTAAACATAGATATTTTAACATAAAACAGCTAAATTTTATGAAAAATTAAAGGTAGTTTTAGCTTTCTATTTTTATGTTCATTGTCAAAATGTTATATATCCTAGCTCTCAACAAGTCATTGGTACACTAACATTGTAATTCAATAGATTCCTGTGACCTTTGAGTGTTGTCGTTACACTAGCACATCATAAATTTACTGATATTCTTTGTACAATCACATAAAACTTAATTTACGTTAATTGGTTCATATTTCAAACACGCTATTTGAACATAAATTTTAGTTCAAATATGATCATAAGGATAAACCAAAGACAACATGAACGAAACGTATAATCTCATGCACATTCGTTTCGTGCTTACTTGCGACTCATCAGTAGGAGCCGGTAATACCCCCTTAACCCATTATATATTTGTATGATGTATGTGGGAAAATTGGATTGTACAACCTCCTATACGAATGTGTAAACCTGCAGAAGTGAAGCCAACTTCATATAAAGTCTTCGACTATGCGACTTCAAAGCTAACTCAAATTATATAATATATATACCGATTCTATAAAGGATACCAACACTAAGGTTGCCGAAAAGGTATATTTTACCAACACAAATGATATCAATTTATGCTAAAGTTCACCAAACTTGAGATTTCTGAACACCTGGTACTCAAGCAAATCCATACTCTGTCCTTGATCAATATCACTTATCCCATTTCGCGGTAATCATGACATCATTCAATTACAGCCCAGTTTTGCCACAGTCCTCGCCAAAATATATAGTAGGTAAAGACCGAATACCAGCTCCTATAGATGAGTCGCCAGTAAGCACGAAACGATTGTGCACGAGATTATACATTCAGTTCATGGTACCTTTGGTTTATCCTTCTGATCATAAATGAACTAGTTTGTTACTACGTGCGCAACATGTAATACATTTTTCTATATATATTAGTTCTACGCCACAAACAGCATCTAACTTTTATATGCATTTTAGTTCCATATTCTTGATTGAAAGGTCTAACATATATTGCGTACCTAGTAGCAAGTTAAGTCAAATAGGCCAGGAACGATACGCCCAAGTCATCTTGAAGAAAATGTATTTTATCATTGCTATTCTTGTATTTCTGAAACTATGTAGTTGGTTTGTTGGGGGAGTGCCGGTTTCTACTGATTCGTAACACAAAAGCACGAGAGGGAATTTGTACGTGAAATAATAAAATTTTCAAACTCACTTTGGCATAATTTTGTAGTCCTATTTGAACGCATTTGTTATTGGATACGCAATGCCTAATATATAATTGCTCATATATTAGTTCTGGATAAACAAAAATATGTAACTATTATCATAGTTAAACGAACATTGGTTGCGCGGGTGGTGATAACAATTATTATAATCAAGGTTGCGGTCTTGATATAAACACCTGACCCATTAATTACTTACATATGTCAGTATAAACTAAGAATTGTATAGTGTAGAAGAGGCAATTCATCCAGTAGACCGGTTTCGTCCTTATTGGGAACTCATCATGTACTGGCCAGAATTTGCCGCGGACAAGACTCGAACCTGGGTACGTCTGCTTCGGAATCTGGTGCTCTAACCACTGGATGAATTGCCTTTTCTACACTATACAATTCTTAGTTTATACTGACATATGTAAGTAATTAATGGGTCAGGTGATTGTATCAAGACCGCAACCTTGATTCTAATAATAATTATTATTTTAGTTCATTTAATGATTTCTTTATTATCATGAAATGTGATAACTGATGACCATCGAGGCCAGGATTTAAGACTTTTTTATTAGCTGGTGCTTAGAATGATTGCTATTCTTATTTCGATTAACCGATATGTCCTAGCACAGTTTTCAAGGCGCCTTTTTAAACGTTTTCTGTATTTCATAGTCTCTTAAAGTTTCATTGTGTGCTAAATTGTGTTAATTATTATTTGTATACATTTTCATGTGTTTTGGAGACAGGTTATTGTAATCACGTAATTGCTTGTTCAAATAAGACCAGAAGGATATCTCATGGTCAGCATGAACAATAGATAGTCTCATTTACACCTGTGTAGGAGCCAGCACTACACCGAAAACCCACTATATATTGTGTCAAGAAACTCTTCTGGTATCGTCCAGAATCAATGATTGTTTAAACGTTTATACCGTAATTTCAACACCGTTTTCCCAGATAGCATGGTGTCTGTTCATTAATGAAAATTAATGGGTAGCTTGTTGAAACTTTAGGTCTAAAGAGGTGTCATAAAGACTCCATCTGAAGAAAAAGTTAACCAAGTAACATTAGGTAGTATGTTATTGAACATTTTTTATTGTGCGACAGAGTGATACAGTGGGTAGCAATTGTGCCCGGTCGAACCTGGTCCGCAGCAAAATTGTGTGCAGTACCCGAGATCTCATTAAGAACCAAATCGGTCTACTGAATGAATTTACTTTGCTAACTTCTGCAATTCTTAATTTTCACTGACAAATGTACATACAATGGGATTGACTTCTATATAAAGCTCGAAACCTTGGTTTTAATAGCCATAACTATTCAATTTTGCATTAGGTGTTGCGCACCTGTTACAAAATTAGTTAAAATAGGACCAATAAGGCAAACCCGTTAGCATGAACGGAAGGTATTATCTCCTGTGCACATTTTTTACTTGCTTAATGGCGACTCATCAGTAGGAGCGGGTATTACCTCTTATACCGACTATCTATTTTGGTGAAAAATGTTGGACAATTAGACGGTAAAATCTATAAGAATATGTATACCTACAATAGTGGAGCTATGTTCATATAAAATCTTCGATAATGCGACTTCAAAGCACACTCACTAAATATAATATATACTGAGCCTGTAAAGGGTACCAACACTATGGTTGTCGAATAGGTACATGATACCAACGTTATGACTTCCGAGTCGATACATGGTACCATCAAAATGGATTTCAAAATATGATAAATTTCACCAAAATTGAGAAATGCATCTACTTTTGAACACCTGTTACTACAGTTCTCCGCAACTATCTGTATTTAAGCATAAATATTGTTTATCAAATATTATATTTTTCGCAACAGAATTATGCACCGTTAACTGATCATTATTTTTTGCATTGTTTTTTAACTCACTGTCCATATTTTCTCTTGTGATGTTTAGGTACTCCATGGGGACTATATTTTTAACCGAAAGCTCATTGCACCAAATATAGACAAGAAATAAACATTTATGGCATTGCCACTTTTCATTACTATATTACTATGCTCTTTTCTTCAGTTGATAATTTATTATTTGACTTTTATATCACAATTATATTATATTTAAACACTAAATTTCAGTTGATTTATACCGATATGACTTCACTGCAGGCGTATACGGTTTGTATTACTTTTTCTCTCTCTCTCTCTCTAACCATATACGTCACCTATTTTTACGTTATATCACATGGTAAGGAAGAATATTAATTAACGTTTAAAGAATGATATTAAGCATGCGATAAGTGGTTAGGAAATATAAACACACCTAACAGTAAAATTTGGTCTGATGCGTGCGAATGGCAATTTATTATCAGTCACTGTAGTTTTACTCAGGTAATTGCACACGTGTATGTAATTATATTAATCTTAATAGTTATTTATTATAGACACACATACATACATGCGCATCGCATGCCTATTCCGTGAAAAATCAATAATTTTTATGTTATCAGCCAATCATAAATGTAACTGAAGCCGTTTAATCGAGATTTCCCACTTGCTTTATTACTCGTCTTCATTTGGTGTAATGAGCTGTCGTCAATAAGTATCGAAATTTCTGAGAAAATGTGGTTGTCGATATAAAACCCTTGCTCAGGTTATTGTTCAGAAATTGTATATGCAGCTAAGACTACCACGATTGGCTGAAAGAACAAATAACGTTTTTGATTATTTTATGACCGCACTATGATTGGAAGATCAAGATTTCTATTATAGTTCACACATAATAACGAATATTGTGTAAAGTTATGCTGCAAGGTGGCTGATGCATTGCTGTTTAAAATGTGGAGGTTTTGTTCATTTAGTTCCTTTATTTTAACCTACCCGCCTATTAATTGCATACTTTTAAAAGTTTCAAGGTTCACTACGCCTATCGTGTTGATCGTAACTGCACTAGCCATTTTTATTATGATCAATATGGATCGGCGACGTTGCTCTAATACATGCATACTAAGCTGTGCTTAGGGCGCAATGTTTGAATACGCGTTCAGAGGTTGCATAAAGACTATTTAGCGCAGGAAGTCGGAAATTCAGATACATTGACAAAAAAGTAAGGTGGGCGTGAGCCCAGTGAAACGAAAGACTAACTAATCTTCAAATATTCATGACGCATCACGATCCGTTATTTTCCTCTAATGTCGCTGTAATAAATAGAACGCCGACTTGGTAGATAGTGCACTACATTACTCGTTGCATGATAAAGGAAGGGCGTATTTTAGCATGATATTCTTACTGGCAATTTTAGCCGAGATGCTAATTGCCTGTTGTGGAAAAGGATACAAGTCGCGCTCTACTAAATAAGACGCATAATAAAGGAAGTACGGGGCAATGGATGTTTTTTTTTGCCTAGAACACGGTTTTCGACGGCCTTTGTGTGAGGTATCGAAACAACCGACGTATTTTATTGCGCTATCCCTGTTGTGCTCAACAAGGTGTTTGCATCCACTGTCTTCATTTTGACTTCCGGTTCCAGAAGCCTTTTTCAACGGAAAGCACATACCACAACCAATTTTACAATTAATATGTTTAAACTGTTTCATTTATACTTATTGCTAGATCTCTTAAGCATAACTGTCTTTTCACTAGGTAAGTGTGTGTCATATATATGTATACATATGTGGGTATGCATCTGCATGTATATATACACATCTATGCTATACACTTACATAGTGAAAATAAAGTTATGCTTGACAGAGCTAGCAACATATCTTTATATATAAATTGGAAAGAAAAACAAGATAGAAATATGTGAACATAGAGAAAGTGTGATTGGTTTCTATTTTTCACACTCTCTCTATGTTCTGTTATATATATATATATATATATATATATATATATATATATATATATATATAAATGAAACAGTTTAATCTAAATTTAACACTTTGCATATTGATTGTCAAATTGTTTGTGGGTGTGCTTTCTCTTAAAAAAGCTTCCAAAACAGAAAATCGGATTATTCGTAGTCAAATTGAAGATTTGGGAAGCAAACACCTTATTGAGCACAACAAAAATAAGATAATTAATCTATGCCCTGTCGGGCAAAATGCTTTTTTCTAAACCGATGTATTTGCAAGAAAAATGCTCATTCCTAATGGTTTTGTCTGTTTTCTTAGTGTTCCACATAAATATCCCAGATTTGTCATTATTAGATAGACACCATGCTACATGACTATGAAATATTGAATTACAATATAAACGCAGATTTTGATTACAGGTTTTTTCGTTAGAAACTATGCATTTCATGAAGTAGAAAATGCAGTTCTGGCTAGCATTAATGAGTGCCCATTAAGGATTCTTCTGGCGAAGCAGGTGATTTGCACATATATAATCAAACTCTACCAGCGCACCTCATTTCAATATCACCCTTCCAGGTGGCATTTGACTATAAAGCATTGGTTTTTATATGTATTAGAATTGGTTATATAACTAAATTAAAGGCTCACGGTTTCTATCACTGCTGCGGCAATTCTGGCTGCCAATTTGGACGAAACCGGCCTACTAGGTGAATTCTTTTTACTGTCGGATGCACTAACATTTTATTATATTGATGAAGAACGTGATCTACGGCATGGTACGTTCCAGAATTGCCTTTGAAAATATAGAATATTTAATTAGGCTTCTGTATTTGCCCCTGTTTGCCGATAGATGTTTGACCATTTAAGTTACTATTTTAGTTGGAATGCAGTGCGGCGTGATCATGGAACTGCTTGTGTACCAATTCTGCGGGGACAACTTTTATCTATATTGTCTCGGTAGACTGACTATCAGGGTGTGTAATTGTCCTTTTGAAACAGTGCTACAAATCAGACAATAAGCGTTACTTCAGTGGAAGGCAGTCGATTCCGGCAGCTTTGCAGTGCTTTATTATACTGCTGGTTTCTGTCATTTTATCAGTCGTCCAAGATCCTGTGCCCATCGCGTTACAAGTTCGAAGTGTCACTGCATCGTAAAACGTCATTCCTCATGTATCACAGATTGAGCAGATTTCGGAAGTGTTTGACAGGCTGCACGTTTTTCAATATATAGAAGCGCGTAGGGCTTTTGCAGATTGACAACTTCTAATACGTCAGATCTGACCAATTTATTAAAAGAGGTATTCGCACTTCGATGCTGCTTTGGTTTCACTACCAGATTTAAGTCAGTGGTTATCCGCATCTGCTGCATGACGCGCTGCAAATTGCCTGAGAAGCTGACGGGCTAGTATGCGCTCCCTTTTAATTTTAAAAGCAGCTGTTGTGTTTTGACAATCTTCAGTGTTAGTAGAGATTGCAAACAAGTTCCTTGATTTTATCTTATAATTAGAGTCCGAGGCTTGACTACGTTTTTACTTAATAACATTATAGATGTTGCTTTTTGCACTTTCAACAGAGACAGGTTCCACGGCGAATGCATATACGTCCATAATGGCTTGCTACAAATTAGTATGTGCTTTCAGTTCATGAGTTTTTAGACGCAATATGGGCGACCGCGTGGAGCAGAATGTAATTCGCATTCCAGCGAACAAAAGACAGGTCAGATCAATTAAACACCCATGATATGTTTTCGCCTCCTGGACAGAGGATAACAATCGTCTGTTTACCGGAATATGGTTGCTCTTAGTAGGATGGCATGTCACTCTCCCATCTGCATAATTTAACTCACTATGCTCTGTGGCAAGATTCTGCTTGTAATGAGAGAATAGTGAGTTCATCATGGTCTAGTTAAGACTAATGGCAAAAATTGGGGGCCTGGCGCAATTGCCGCAGCTATTTGTATCTTGTGTTCAACTTCTTTAAGCTCCGTTTTCCGCTTAATCCTTACCTCGTTTTGTGTTGAAATCATCATATATAACTATAATGTCTGAATGACCCTTAAGGCCATATGCCAAATCATGGTAACTTTTCATATAAATACTTTTTTCACTAGTAAAATTATTGAGACTAACACGAAATCTAGCATAAGCCAAACAAAAATGTAAAGATACGTTTTGCATTGGTTCTAATAAATTTGGTCAAATAGGACAGGAAAATAAGGCCAAATTAGCATGAACACGTGCAAATGGAGTTTTTACTTCCTGTTGTAGAGGCTCCAACCCTATTAGTTAATGAGAACCCCATAGATGCCAAGTCGGTTTCAGTCTTAATACACCTATTTGAGTCTGATAAGCTAGTATTCTCGTCTACATCTATTAAGTTCATGCCTGCAATTTCTGGAGCTAATATGTTAGTGTCCTCGAACTTAAGATTAGCTTCCATGTTGATCGAACTTCAATATATATTTAATAACTTTTTATTAGGCAACGGAATGTGTACTCCTTACGTAACAATACACTCGAATCAAATTATCTGAAAAGAAATAAGACGTGAAAAACAGAATTATTAAATTATCTTTTCCAGAACGTCTCCAATATGCACGCTTAAAAAGACAAATATTATAGGCGGCTTATATTGTGAAGATTAAGAATTGTAAACACCAAGATGTTGCAAACAACAAATGCAGCTTGCTAAAGAATGTCACGCCAGATTAGATAGAGGATACCGAACTCAAATTACGCACAACTCAAGAGTATATATACTGCAAAGTATTTAAACAAAGAATGTTCTAGAAATTAAACGAATAATTTCTTTTTTAAATATTCCTTTCAATCAGCCACGGTGGTTTAAATTTATCAATAAATGTCACTTTAATTTTGTCCGAGGAAATATCTTCCTCTACACTGTGACTCGTAAGTAGGAGCCGGTATTATGCCTTAAACTTTAGCTGTGTTTGGTCAATCATTTACGAACGTATATGCGTTGTGGTACTATTTAAAGTAATTTCTTACTAGGTATACAATGCCTAATACATAACTGCATATATATATATATATATATAAATTCTACGCAGTAAACTATTATTTTTCATTAAAGTGTGCTATGATTACCACGAAATGTGATAACAGATGTCGATCAAAGCGCTAGTATATGGCTATCCTGGAGTGGCAGGTTTCAAAATTGGTAATAATTCTCATTTGATGATAATTAGCATATCTGAAACCCATTGAGTTGGTACCCTTTACAGTCTTGGTAGATAACTGACTTCGTACTCATTTTCCGAAGACTATAATTTTAACCCAATTACTGTTTAAATATGCTGACTTCACAGATTTTATCGTAAAACTACGACATTTATTGACCAAATTTAAGTTTGGAGCAGGATGTTGTGCCGGTTTTTGCTAATGAGTCGTCGTTAAGCTCGAAACGCATATGTAAAGGAAACGTACCTTTTGTTTATGCTTACTTTAGCATATCATTGTATTTTTCAAACTAATTTATCCCTAGGTGTGCAATAGATAATTCGCTATTGCATAAGTACGCATATTTGCGGTTATCTTTTAGTTTTAATTAGAATAATTTAACAAATAGGAAACTATTTTGTTATTTCTATTAGAAAATTAGCTACAAACACACACATGCAATACCTGCGAAGAATAGTCATTCTCCGTAAGGTTAGAAAACTATTGTCTCTTGTCTCCTGAGCGTTAGTTAGCGTGCTAGTGAAATATATAAAATTTGAAACTGCATTCATTGCGCGGTTCCCACGGCTTAGAAGGCGAGTCTCGCTCTTTTCAACCAACGGTTGCTCGTTCGTTTTCTGCGCTTGAGCGATGGAAATGCTATCTAGGTGGCAGATACACTTTTAGCTTAATGTCTGACGACAATGACGAACGACGGTCGGATAGATACGTGGAACTTAAGTGGCACAAATTTCAGATGAAATGCATGGCGTTGAGCCGGACAACTCAAATAGTTCATGTGGAAATTATTTTTAGATGGCGTGATTGCACCCTGGGCTATCGTTCATTTTGGAACACGTATGTTAATCCAATTAATGCACTTATTCATATTAGATTTGCACTCACATCTTCCGTGAAACTAAATAAGAATATATCTCAGATAGATGTAAACAAGCATGAATGGCAGACTTTCCAAGAAATAACTGAAAATTTTCTAAAATCTATGTTAACTCGTCTTGATGGTTAAGATTTTAACATATTGTGGATGAGGATAAGATACGCTATGCACAATACACTAAGTACTATATGTGTCTTTGTAGGCTTCTGAAAAGTCTGCGGCAATTCTAGAAACCAGGCGCTAAATTACTGCCTGCTTGGCGTTTAATATTACTCATCGAGCTATTTGACGCGAACTTAAGCACAGTCTAAAAGACTATATTGAATCCTTTTGGATCAGAATAGCTGAAGATCACGACGAAGCATTCGCATCAGATAACAGACCATGTTTGTACCAACTTATTCGTGTAACAACTCCGATAAAATTATAATTTTTCAAAACTATAAATGATTGGCACAATAATCAAATGACCGATAAAAATTGTCGTATTTATATGTTGGATAAAAATTTTACATATCAATTTTGGGCGCCTGCATCATTCCCTATCCCTGACAGTAGGACTGTATCAGCAATGTGGAACGCTAATTTCGAACAGCCATCAGAATTAGAAATACGGAATGCACGAGTGTGTACATGAGATTATACGTTCCGTTCATTCTGATTTTGGTTTATTCTTCTGGTCATATTTGAACTAATCTGTTACTAGGTGCGCAATTGATTATATATCAGTTCTCTGCAATTTTTGATATTATTATTCAGTTCTTATTTAAGTATATTGATGGCATATTTTTTTGGCCTTGACTAATCTATTTCGTACTATATGGAATCGTGCCGGTGGCTTGGAATGATTATACCGTCATTCCTATATTTAAAAAAATGTTATCATAGATCGTGCTATAACTGTTTTAGTATAATTTAACAATAATTGATTGCGCGGGTGGTGGTAACAGATCTTTAAATCAAGTTTGCGAGCTTGAAGTAAACAAAAATCCCATTGGATTTAACCAGTTGTCGGTAGTGTTGTTATGTTGTTCGACGACTGGTTAAATAAAATGTGATTGGTGTTTACTTCTAGCTCGCAAACTTGATTTAAAGAATTATTTAAGTATAAGCCTGACTTCAGATTTATCTACGTGATTTGCTGCTACTATCTCACACCGTCTTAGCGCTTCGCATTAATTACATACTAGAGAAGAACAATCTGGATTTCTGTCAGGACGATGTTGTCTAGATACTGTCTCTACCATACGGAAAGTACCTGAACAGCGACATGTATTTCGCTGTACCACGATATTCATCTTCCTAGACTTGTAGGTTGTATTCGACTCATTGGTTCCAAAGGTTCTAATCCACACAACATTACTATTACTATTTGCAAATGCTGTTTTCCCTAAAGCTGACTTTACCATGATTGGGCTGTGTCAATGTATAGATTGCCTCATTTCTGTGTAGTGCCTAGGTAAATTACTCTAACTGAACTTGATCCACTCCTTTATATTTGCGTTTTAAATTATTTTGTCACTATTATTAATTTTATCAAATTATTTCAGTTTCATTTCTTGTTTTCTAATGTTTCGACGCCAATGAATCATTAACTACCAAAATGTATTGCGTTGCAGTCGATGATGACTATTTCTGCTCCAAGCAGTTCTGGCTGCATCCGAGGAGTTTCTTGGTCTAGACAAAGCAGAGTGTAGTACCTAAATGCCTTTACTATCTTTAAATATGTTTGTGCCATAATATCGATATATATATATATATATATATATATATATATATATATATATACTACCACAGAAATTTGTTCAAAATTGCAACGACTGGGGTATGTTAACGATACTATCATATTCAATAATAAAAATTTATGTATAAATGAAATGCTTGTTGATTTTTATAATTACGACAATCACTTTCCGTTTGATTGCTTGCGGGAAATCTTTTAGTTATTTGCACTACCTTTCTGTGGCGTATTAATATTGAGACAATAATTTATGATCTCAAAACGTAAATATACTGAAAGCAAACGAGGACTGAACTGTGCATCAATTACAGTTTTTTTTATTATAAAGAAGGTATGTACGACCATTATATCGCTTGACGCTTATGTTATGATAAATTGATTGAAATGCATTTGATCTATTTTAGGCAGTACAACGGAACGCTGCATCAAACGGTTCCGGTAGGCGGCTATATACAAGCGGGTACTCAATACCCGTCTCATTACTCTCAATTGCAGATGCCTCAGGTCAATTCTTCTGCGCAATCGTCAACTGCATCTCAACAGGTAAATTCTCAAACCTATTAAGGTACCGATCCTTTCCACGTTGCTTACTTGGCTTTAAATTTTCTGATAAATTTTAAAATTCAAACTATCTAAATAATAATTAGATAAACATTGGTTGCGCGGGCTGAGATAACAATTACTTCAATCAAGGTTGCGATCCTGATATAAACGCCTGGCTCATTAAGTACATATATTGGTCAGTATGAACTAAGCATTGTATAGTGAAGAATTGCTTTTTCTACACTCCAATGCTTAGTTCACACTGGCCAATGTATGTACATATCTAAAGTAGAGCGGAGTTGGATGCTTCCCTATACATTTATGCTTTCCTAGAACTTTTCAAATTTATGCTGTGAATCTGTTTCTAGTCGTATTCTCAAAAAATGGATTACCCTTAGTCGGCTTGTGGAACGAATATGGCAAAACCGTGATAAGTGAACTTAGCGGTGATTACAGATTTACACAGCTTGCTTTCTGCAGTACCTAGGCAACTGGTGATTGAATAGAGCCATTGAAGTCTTGAATTAGCACTCCTACGACTTTACGCTATTATTCATGATGTCGGTCACTTGATGTCGCCTCACAAACCGTGAAATACCTGGATGAGCGAAAATCTACCAGAATCCTACGTAAAACAGGGTCCAATGAAGAAGCCTGGTGAGTTCTATCTTAATATATAATCTTCTGAAGCCCATTAGACAGGAGACCTAGATTATTATTTATATATTTAATTATGCATTAAATAAAGCAATCTTTGATTGAAAGAGCAGGAATATTTATACACAGTATTGAATAAAATGAGTATTAAGTCTAATAAGCATTAACATAATTTGTATATTTTTATAATATTCAGTTGTTATTTTATACAATTGTATCAATCATTCTGCTGACCACTTGTGACTACAGTTAATAGTACACCAAATAGCATTTGGAATGCTGTAAATGAACAGTTGGAGCACACTCTGCTTTATTCACCGGACATAGAGCCCACTAATTGTACATACTCAGTGCCGCAATCTGCAGTGAGTAATCCATTCCAGATGAGTGGTTAAAAAGCGTTATGTTGCACACCAACAAAACAGTGAGACTGTAAGTCCAGTCAACTATTTTTGCCTCATAGTTGCATTGTAACAACTTCAATGAATAGTTAAATACTCTTTGTTTCGGAGAGCTAATATATATGCAAGTATGTATTAGGTGTTGCGAACCTAGTAACAAATTAGTTCAGTTGTGACTAGAAGGATAAACCAAAGGCAGCATGAACGGAAAGTATAATCTCATGCACATTCGTTTCGTGCTTACTGGCGACTCATCAGTAGGAACCGGTATTACGCCCTTTAACCACTATATATTTGGTAGAAGAATGTGGAATAATAGGACGGTACAATCTCCTAGACGAATGTGTAAACCTGCAATAGTGAAGCTAACATCATATAAAGTCTACGACAATGCGACTTCAACGCTAACTCACACTATATAATATATATACCGAGTCTGTAAAGGATACTAACACTATGGCTATTGTGTTAGTAACCGATACCAACATTATTGTACATGGTACTAAAACTATGGTTTCCGAGTCGGACATGGTACCAACATGATGGATATCAATTTATGCTATAGTTCACCGAAATTTAGAATTACAACAATTTCTGAACACCTGTTACTCCAGTATATCCATACACTCTGGCGTTGATCGATATCAGTTATCACATTTCGCAGTAAGCATGACATCATTCAATTTAATATATAACAGTTAAATACTGTTTTTTGCGGAGATCTAATATATATGCAAGTATGTATTAGGTTTTGCGAACCTAGTAACAAATTAGTTCAGTTGTGACCAGAAGGATAAACCAAAGGCAGCATGAACGGAAAGTATAAACTCATGCACATTCGTTTCGTGCTTACTGGCGACTCATCAGTAGGAGCCGGTATTATTATTATACCGTCCTATTATTCCACATTCTTCTACCAAATATATAGTGGTTAAAGGGCGTAATACCGGCTCCTACTGATGAGTCGCCAGTAAGCACGAAACGAGTGTGCATGAGATTATACTTTCCGTTCATGCTGCCTTTGGTTTATCCTTCTGGTCACAACTGAACTAATTTGTTACTAGGTTCGCAACACCTAATACATACTTGTATATATATTAGTTCTCCGCAACAAACAGTATTTAACTGTTATATATTGAATTGAATGATGTCATGCTTACCGCGAAATGGGATAACTGATATCGATCAAGGCCAGAGTGTATGGATATGTTTGTTAAATTATATAAATGTTCATTTCAATTCCACTTCCCCATGTAGTGTGGTGTCTGTTCAGTAATGACTTTCGGTCTAAATGGATGCCATGTGAGCTCCACCTAAAGGAAAAATAGGCTAACCAAGTTACATAAGTTAGTATATAAATGAAAGTTATGTGTAGTGTAGTGTGCTGCAGGTTGGCTCAGTGGTTAGAACACCAGATTCCGCAGCAGACGTGCCCAGGTTCGTATCCTGTCCGCGGCAAATTCTGGCCAGTACATGATGAATTCCCAATAAGGACGAAACTGGTCTACAGGATGAATTGCTTTTTCTACACTATACAATTCTTAGTTTATACTGACATATGTAAGTAATTGTCGTTGACTTTAGATGATGTTAACTTCACTATTACAGTTTTACACATTCGTCTAGGAGATTGTACCGCCCTATTATTCCACATTCTTCTACCAAATATATAGTGGTTAAAGGGCGTAATACCGGCTCCTACTGATGAGTCGCCAGTAAGCACGAAACGAATGTGCATGAGATTATACTTTCCGTTCATGCTGCCTTTGGTTTATCCTTCTGGTCACAACTGAACTAATTTGTTACTAGGTTCGCAAAACCTAATACATACTTGCATATGTAAGTAATTAATGGGTCAGGTATTTATATCAAGATCGCAACCTTGATTATAATAATTGTTATCACCACCCGCGCAACCTATGTTCGTTTAACGCTTAAGCTTTTTTCTGCATTTTGCTTGTGCGGGAAAATTGATAGCACGCATACATTGGTAAAATCTTGAATCCTTTACATTTCCAGGCGCACAGTTGGTATTTTGCATTGATTGGTGGGTTCTCACTATGTAAACTCCTATGAGCTGCTTGTCTGAAAATGACGTTGGAACCAGATTTTCCGAATTTTCAGGACTTCATTTCCAGTCCCATCTTCAGGGTTGACACCATACTCACGAATGCCATCAATTGTCCCGTACAAGCAAAATGCGGAAAAAAGCAATTATCAACACCATTGCGCAAGGTACAATACCATTTAAATGTTTAAGCTCTTGATAATCGATCCGACGTCGCGTCTCCTCTTTCCCAAACCCATCTTCGGAAGCATCGCAATTTCTTCAAATTTAGCAACATTGAAAGCGTAGCAATCCATACTCTGCCGAAAGTTTGAGTTGCGCCATCAGTATTAGCGGCTCAACTTCGTGGCCCTAATAGAATAGTAAACTATTTCTATTCCGTATCGCGTAAAACGTTTTAACGAGCTCCGCTCAATGATTGCGTACTGGCTAACATTATTTGATTGCTTGAATCCTGGTGCAATGATTGGTCGATCTATATTCGCACTAGAAATCGATCTTAGCCTTTTGCGATTGGCACTGGCATTAGACAAAGTTGTGTAATTGCCCAAAAATGGTTTAACTACGTTGTTAATGCCGTCTCTGATAAGGATGATGGTTTTATTTTGGCAGAAGACAGTGATGGGCTCGGAAGAGACATTAATTTTATTCAAACTGTCCATTCGGTACGCTTTGAAGTTAAACGTCTCATAAACTGTCGTTTTTGGCAATTTAAAACCGTGGCCTAAGTTTGTGCTGAACGGTGTACAAAATAATAGTCATCTACAAATCATTTTAACAACAATTTCTGGCTTCAGCAGATAGGCCGACTACTACTATGATTTCCGGATTTATTAGCCTTACCGCAGCTGCTTTTGGCAAATTAGGAAGACCACACTTGAATCACCCGTCAATTTTATTAGGCACCATGTCCGACGTCTTCATGTCAAGTATACTATCGGTTTTCCTTTATGCTACGAAGATTTTAAAGACAGACGACTCTAGCTGCCTGCGCCTAATCAACGTAATTTATTTATTTTCTCCGTGTGTTATAAGCTCTTGCTGGCTAGGCGTTATTAGGCCTTATTCAGAATCCAAATTTACAAGCTGACCAGTTCTATTCGGATGCTATTTGTAGTACCATCACCTTCTACGTTTCTTGAGAGCGAAAATTTAAAATTTTACTTGCAAAGCGTCCGGTTCTGGACAGCTTTTCAACAGTAAGCTCATCGCGCCAATAAACTTATATGTATGCATGCGTGAATGTATTTCATGATTGATGTTAAATTTAGAAACTAAAAGTATTTTAGTAAAACGTTCGCCGTAGATGCCAAAATGAAGATCAAAATTGGATTATACTGTGATGAATGATTTAAGGCTCTCATATATGAGATGCGGTGAAGTGTTGTTGTTTTATTCTAAGTTCCGCGAATAAATAGTTTGCTGATTTATGATAAATACCAAACTTATTCTTATTTGACGGGTCGTGTAAAATAGCAAAACTATAGTCAGTAACACTGAATGATGCGTTCGATCTTCTATGGTAATTCTTTAAATCAAGTTTGCGAGCTTGAAGTAAACGCCAATCCCATTGTATTTTACCAGTCGTCGAACAACATAACAAAACTACCGCCAGCCGCAACGCACTGACGCGTTTCGACTTACCATGTTCATCATCAGAGTACGACGTCAAACTGACTATCGAGGATCAAACCGCATTAAATAAATATGGAAATCAAATTTAGATTTGCTACTCTCACCTATAGCAGTCTCGCACACATTGAACTAGACTTGAAATGCTGGCTGCACAATTTCTATGCAGTCACGAACATTAACTGTTTGCTGCTATCGCCACATATACACATAATTAATTATTAGGGCAGGATGGCAAAGTGACTAACGAAGATCAAACCGCAAGGCGCAATTAGTGTATCTAAAGTCTTAAATACTGCTTTCATTTACTGATATATCCTATCGTGCATCCTTTCCTACTAACCTGAATTGCTGCGGCCAAGTATCAAACCTGGGACTATTAAATGTATTTAATATAATGTTATTACAATAACAGATTTGTGTTGGCTTGCTAAACTTTAGGTTAATTTTATTTTATCTGATGTCTAACTGAAGTAAGGACACACTAAGCATGGACTGCGATAAAGCTGAAGCTCGCATTCATTTCGTTGGTCCCGTGGCGTAGTAGATGCTTTGCACGATTCTGAACTAAATACTACTGGGCTCAAACTCTGGCTGCAGAATTTCTGCCCGTATTTATGAGTGCCCAATAAGGACTAAACTTAGTTTTGTAGATGAATTGCATTTGCCATTCTGTGTTATTCTTAGTTTATGTTGAAATATGTAGACCTTTCAATCTTGCCTTTATGCTTTATTTCAGTATTCATTTTTCAGGTGGATTTTTGTCTGTCTTGACTTTTTGTTGGAAGGATGTATTCAAAGTTTCCACAACGAGGCGTCAGAAGGATATAATTTGTAGTCGTCTTGCTGGCTAAGCCGCAATTAGGCGAGCATTCCTAAATAATTAGATGTGTTATTTATGCTAAATTTGTTGAAATCTACGAAACTAGACGTAATAAATTCCTTTTCTCGGTTGCCCAATACATGCTTAATTTAGGGAAACAATTACAGTCGATAGTTTGGTAGCTTTCAGTTATTTGACGGCAAATAAGCAAATACATTGGAGAAATTCTTGTGAAAGCATTGAAATAAAGTTAGCTGTTTTAACTAATTCAGAGCTGGAGTGGTATAACATATAGCATACATGAGACTAATAGGTGGGAGACTCACATTAGTGCTTTCAGCCTCAGTTTATATACTCAGCCAGTTTTTTCGTGCTCTTATGATGACCAAAGAAGTTTGAAACGCACCGGGAACTAGTGGTAACTGACATATATTATGACTGGTAACAGTTAATATTAAGTGTTGCGTGTTTTAAGGTTGTAAATTTCAGAACATTAATGAATAATATGTTGACCTGCATTAAACGTTTCTTGTTGTCCTTCATTACATGTCCTAATTTACCTCAATTTATAATTTATTTTGTTCACGTGAAGATGCGTGGCACTTACGCACATTTGGTCAGTATTCACAGTGGATCTACTTTACCCACAAATGGTCGCCCTACTCAATCTCAGCATCAACAGCAACAGTTGCCTGTTTACAGCACAGTTATGCGTGCAAGCCCATCGGGGGAAGATAACGGAGATAGCGGCAACACTACCTCGAATTCCACTAACCGTAAGTTTTTTCGATGTACGCATTATTCATTCGTAGCAAATCAGTAAAATATTTGCTCATAAGATCAAGTTTTTATCATGTCAGAGGTGTTTCGATGAGGACAAAGGTCACTTTTTCCCATCTGTTAGGCCTGAATATACCATATATAGGATTACTCACAAAATGTTTAATCTCTTGGCGGCAAGCGATGTGAACATCCTGTTTTTACACTTTACTCGTTGTGAAAAAATAACTATTTTGCAAATCCAGAAGCCTATTCTCCTAGGAGCGAAATGTTTGACTCGTACAAAAGGACCTCCAAAGTCATTTTTATATCGTATATTTTACTCTGGCTATGGTGTTAGTTACCTTCCCTGTACCGGCTTTGAAACTCGTGCTTCTGAACACAGCTTATTACTGGGAAAATCAGCGAAGTGCCAAACTTGTTAATCTCCGCTACATGAAAAACGTCTAGGAAAAATGAAAGGATTATCATTATTTAAGAAATGAACGAAAATCGAAGCAATATCATCAGTTTACCACTTATCAAGTGTTTACAATTAATATCAATGGATCCGATTGATCCTTATTTTCAGGTATGCGTTGAATTCGTCTTCGTGGTGGCTGGGTACTGGTTCGTCCCCTCACTCCGAAGGCTTCCACACAATTCGTACTAACCAATGGAAATTACATACGATCTAATCTTAGTTACCTGGCGACGTTTCGGTACCTCGTTTCCAGTACCATTATTAGGCTTCTAATACCACACAGTACAATGCTCACACCACCTAATTTAAGCAATGGAGTGTTATTTACAAGGGAGACGGGGGGAGTTCCAGTTCAAATAGAGATATCTACCTAGGTAACATAGAGATATAAAGCAACCTAGATCTCTACACAAAACTATAATTACAATGTCTGCTCTACGACAAGATCTCGTATTTTAATTATTGGGTGGTTTTTATAATAGAACCCACCAATGGCTTTGTTTGTCTAGACGCATTTCTGATCAGATATCTAGCAAAAACATTTACCTAAACATATAACTAGTAGGTAACTTTATGGTAGTCATTCGTTATTTATCATATGCTAACAGCAAAGTGACCTGATTGGTAATCTGTTTGTCTATGTACTCAACTGCAAATTTGAAAACGCATTCATTAAGATAGACATATTCTACCCAATTTTGCTCACTCGTAATAAAGTTTACTTTTGAAGGTAGAAGCCCGTCTATTTCATGATGTACATCCGACTGATAGTCAGTTGCCAATAGGACAGGTTTTCTATCATCACCTTATCAGCCAGTGCCACTAGAAATATTCGCCATCTGAATATTGCTTTATAATGAGATCATACTTGAATATTTGCATTAGCGGAAAGTTTAATTCATTTGAGTTTATGACTGCTTGCATTGTTCAGTACCGAAATGTATATTTTGTAGCCGAACATTACCATTATTTGGTGTTCATTGGCGTAAGAATCAGATCGAAACGAAATTTTCCGCTATCCCATCAATAGCCTATTCATCATCCTGCTTTCTTAACGAAATATAAATCATCGGCTATGACTTCCTCATTTCCTGTACCTTGGAATTTGAACGGTCACGCGTCTTAGTTCCGGTGAGAATTTATACAGCACAAAAATCTAATTCACATGAAAAGCATCATCCGTTGTACTGGTATAATGCAATTGCTATAGGTGGTTGTGCTTTTTCAGTTATATAATCATGTAACGTATGGGCCATAAACCCAATTAATCACGTTTTGTTACAAATAAAATTGGCATTACTATCTACAATAGTTATAGATGGTATTAGTACTTCTGGAATCTGTTTGGAGCCACCCGACCGTATGGGAGCCTCCTGTGGCCGATAACAAAATGACGCGGAGTTAACGCGTCTTTGACCACAGCTTTGTGCCAATCTTCACCAATCAACTGCAATTGTCTGCGTTTCAAAACAATTTGACAGCAGACCGAAAAATATTCAAGTACCTTTAAACCTTTACAATTTTGCTTAAAAAACCCAACAAATTAAATTAAAATAAACTAGTTGACCAATTAAATTATAATGCCAATTTAAAAAACACTAAATAACGTGAACTAAATGAAGAGGATGTTACATCATTCTCTTTCTAAACTGTAAACAAAATGATATTGTGACTTATGGAGATCAAACGATCGCTGTTGGACAGTGTTCAAAACTGATTAGACCATCGGTTACCTATCTGTTCATAAAGACTCATATTTCAACTTTTAATAAGAAATTTTTAAGTGTAATGCTAAGAGGAACGACACAGAATTTATCGAAGCACGTTCGATCACTGCCTCTGCAGTGATATGATACATACTAACTTCTCATAAGGCTATAAAAATTACTTTAGCTACAAGTAGATCATATCGCACTTGATCTTTGAGGGTAAAGACGAAGATAATTAAGTATTTCCGGCAGATTCGCAATAAGCAATATCATTTTAATTGAGTTGCAGGTGGAGTTCTAAAACGCCTTTCGTCAATCTCTGGAGTATAATCGTTCACTTATTATGCGGTGATATTATGCAGAATAACTCTATAAAAATGCCCAAAATTTTGTTAGCTACAAATAATTGGTCATATTGAACATGGCAACTTAGTGTAAAGCTGAAAGTTGTTAAGCATTGTTGTCAGGTTCGCAATAAACAATAGCATCTGATTTGAGTTGCAGATGAATTTTTAGAACTTCTCTTGGTATTGTCCCGGAGCATGATTGATTTCTTATTATGCGGTGATTTTCTGCAAAATAACTTCTCGGGAGTGCTAAGAAATATCGGTAACTAATAAAAAGAGTTGGTCGTATAGCACTTGGCAATTGAGAATACGGCTGAGAGTTGTAAGCAAAATAGTTGGCGAGTTGGTGATAAGCACTAGCATTGAAATTGTGTACCAGGTAGAGTTTCAAAATTTCTGCTGGCAATTTTGCAGAGTGTACTCGATTATTTATTTTGCTGTAATTTCGTTAGCTACAAATGGTTGACAATTGAGGATAAGGCATTTCAAATGAGAGCAAATCTTGTTGGAAGAATAGAGGGAGTGTATTTTCGTCGTATTGGCGAATTAGCGATAAATAACATCAAAGTCACTCCGCCATATAACTAGTTAGCATCTATCAATCTGTTCCGCATTGTCTCGTGTTGTGTGTAAAGCTTTTAATTTATTTTAACACTTAATAAATTACCTTTTACAAAGTAAAACTTTTTTGAAACATCTAATTATATCCATGCCAAAAATTTATGGTTAAGTACTCAGAAAACTTACATGGCAAAGCTATGACTGAATTCAGAACCGAGAAACAGTTAAAGCGATAAAGAAAATTAATGTGTTCAAATCTATCATTGCTTCATTTAGAGTATCAGTCAATAGTGCTCGTAATTACTATGAAAATTGGTAGACAGGATTAGTTGACCTCGTTGTGCTAGGCGGATGAGAGAATAAACATTACTAATAAGTAATTATTTTTGGGTATAATGAGCGATACAAATCAGATTGGCAATTAACAGATTTTAAACACTTTCTAAAGTATTATGAGTCAAACTTCTCTAAGTGGTCGCTCAGAATGATAGAGTGCAGAAGACAAGTCTAATTTTCGGGATGCTGAAAAGAAGGGTGGATCACGAACATCAAAATTCAGTTTCTCATGCAATTACGCGAATGAGGATAAGATACGTATTGGCGATGTCTTACTTAAAAACTTCATCGTTATTCTAACGGGGCAATTGCAATGCATGTTAAATAGTCCCATAAAAGATAGCTAATGTAAAAAGCTCATTGAAATCTTAAAAATGCAGATTAGCTGTAGTATCAAAAGTTATTTTTTTAACACACGCACCTTAAAATATCTGTATTAAAACTTAGCGCTTTTAGCTGACCTAGGTCCATTATTGAACAAAAATGACAGTTTACATAATTACCTGGGATGACTTTAATTGGAAAAATACATAGGTGAACAACTATGAGAACGGAAATTGTTGAACGATAATGCAGACTGACAACGAGATACACAAATAAGTTCGTTTTATTGAAATTGTAAAATCTAACAGACAGTGTGATACATTTTATGAAGGCTTTTATACGTTTCACACAAATTTACAGTAAAACTACAATAGACAACGAAGATTCCAGACACAACAAACAAAACCGCTGATGTTCTATCAATGCGAAGATAATTAGCCATGTAAACTGAAGGTTTTGCTAAAAAAAACTGCTGATTTTGCAATTGCATAGTCAGGCTAAATACTGTTCATAGGACTATTTATTCGTGTGTGGCAATAGTAAGACCATTGACATGATCTGTGGTTTTGGGTAGTCTTTTGGACTGTGAGAGGTTGCTAGTGGCAGCACGGCGAACATGTTGCTTACTTTAGCTGTGCTCTTACGACAAGGACAAGCAAATTTGATGTTTATTTGGCTAAGGCGTTTTGCCCGCACTCACCAAGCAGCAACAACTCCCCGTGTGAAAAAGCACTGACAGAGCTCTGACAACTGACTGAAGGAATCTGAATTACTTGTAAATCTTTTGGTTTTACACAGCCTTGGTTTTAAAATGCCGAACAATCAGATTCCAATAAAATATTTGACCAGTTAAATAATAAGTTTCGTTAAATATCGTGAGCAAATTTGCGCGAATGTAGCACTGCCGTAGATGACTGAAATCTTAATATAAGTTATAATTTACTGCTCAAATTTGATGACGACTTTGGACGTGCAAGCGCCCAATTAACTTTATATTTTTCAGGCCAAATATTCAGTTTTAGATTTACAACTTTATCCACATTTCTTTAAATCAAGTTTGCGAGCTTGAAGTAAACACCAATCCCCTTTTATTTAACCAGTCGTCGAACAACATAACAAAACTACTGCCAGTCGCAATACACTGACTCGTTTCGACCTTCCATGATCATCCTCAGAGTACGACGACAAACTGACTATCGAGGATCAAACCGCATTGAATATATATGGAAATCAAATTTAGATATGACGGCTTTAAATCAAGTTTGCGAGCTTGAAGCAAACACCAATCCCATTGTATTTAACCATTCGTCGAGACTGCTAGAGGTGAGAGCCGCGTATTTAAATTTGATTTTCATATATATTCAATGCGGTTTGACCCTCGTTAGTCAGTTTCCCGTTGTACTCTGAGGATGATCATGGAAGGTCGAAACGCGTCAGTGCGTTGCGACTGGCGGTAGTTTCTTTTATGTCGTTCGACGACTGGTTAAATACAATGGGATTGGTATTTACATCAAGCTCGCAAACTTGATTTAAAGAATTGTTACCCCCACACGCGCAATCAATTATTATTAAATTGTATTGCCTATAATTTTATATCTGGTGAAAGCTGCAGTTCGTGACTGCATAGAAATTGTGCACCCGACATTTCCAGTCAAGTTCAATGTATGCGAGACTGCTAGAGGTGAGAGCCACATATCTAAATTTGATTTTCATATATATTCAATGCGGTTTGATCCTCGATAGTCAGTTTGCCGTCGTACTCTGAGGATGATCATGGAAGGTCGAAACGCGTCAGTGCGTTGCGGCTGGCGGTATTTTTGTTATGTTGTTCGACGACTGGTTAAATACAATGGGATTGGTGTTTACTTCAAGCTCGCAAACTTGATTTAAAGCATTGTTACCACCACCCGCGCAATCAATTATTGTTAAATTGTATTGTCTATATATGTATATGTGGCGAAAGCTGCAAACATTTAATGTTCGTGACTGCATTGAAATTGTGCAGCCGACATTTCCAGTCAAGTTCAATGTATGCGAGACTGCTAGAGATGAGAGCCGCATATCTAAATTTGATTTTCATATATATTCAATGCGGTTTGATCCTCGATAGTCAGTTTGCCGTCGTACTCTGAGGATGATCATGGAAAGTCGAAATGCGTCAGTGCGTTGCGACTGGCGGTAGTTTTGTTATGTTTTTCAACGGCTGGTTAAATACAATGGGATTGGTGTTTACTTCAAGCTCGCAAACTTTATTTAAATAATTGTTACCCCCACCCGCGCAATCAATTATTGTTAACTTTATCCACATGTCTGTCGTAGTAACAACTTCTTAATAATCTTTATTTGTTGTGATTTTTCAGTTCATATCTGCATTAATCTCCTTCAAGTTTGAATGAAATGGTCTTAAACGTCGATGAAAATCGTAATGAAAATTATAGATAATCATTAACAACAACGAAGATAGCCTAACAAATTTACATCAGCGATCAAGGTGTAATGTTTCATGTCGCTTGACCATTAATTCATAGTTAGGTGTGGTCTATAAATGAACGCCAGATCGCCTATTCTTAGTTGTTAACAACCCATTAGCTGTATTAAATCCGAAGTGGTGAAACCACTTAGAAGTAACTTATACTCCAGTTTATAATTGAGAATATCGTAACACAATCTTTTTGGTCTGAAAGATGATACTCTTGGTTTATAGCTCGATAATCTGACTTGCAATGTTTGATGTACGGTTGAGTTCCAAGTACTCCATGTATGGTCGTGGCCATCACTACATTCCATTAGAACATAAATTCTCTGGTTGTTGCCAATCTCCTAATACGTCCCTATTTAAATATCCCCTTTCGAACTCTAGACTTCCAGTGGTATAATAATCGGCCTAGACTTTTCCCTTTAGAGTCAAAGCCTAGACGCTTACAGATATTGGACCACTGTTGGCTGAGAAGCATTGATCTCATCGGTTACGAACAAAAAGAAGTAACGCTGACTTCCATAAACGTAATTTTGTAACACCAACAAAATGCTCCTTGGTAGACAAAAATAAGGCCTCATTAAATGCTCTGGCTCGGCCATGTTTAACATGTGCCTTCAATTCGACTGCCCAGTAAATTATTATTATTTTAACCAGTGCCAAATTGTTGAAAGAAACAAGATAGGCAGATTTTGACATGATGGAATCAACTAAAATCATTTACAATCAAATTACTTATTGTGGGACTCGTTCGTCTATCAAGATGCGGTCCACATAGTTCTTGGGTAGCAACCCTGCGTAATATGGCATAGACTGAACTCAGTTGTGACCACGTTGCAGATTTCTAGTTGGCGAAATACAGGCCGCTACTGATGAGTCGTCATTAAACATGAAACGATTGTGCATATGAGATTAAACATTCCGTTCATACTGTCTTTTGTTTATCCTTCTGGTCATATTTGAACTAATTTTTTACTTTTTGCGCAACAACTAATAAAGTTGCATATATATTCGTTCTCTGCAACAAACTTTACCTAACTGTTCTATATTCAATTGAATGATGTCTTGATTACCGCGAAATGTGATAAGAGACATTATTCAAAGCCTGATTGTATGGATTTACTGAAGTTAAAGATGTTCATAAGTATTTGTAATTCTCAATTTTGACGAACTTTTACATACACTGAAGTCCATTGTGCTAGTACCATGTACCTTTTCGGTACCATAACGGTGGTATTGGTACTAACACAATATCCATAGTATTGGTACACTTTACAGAATTGGTATATATATTATATATAATGAGTTGGCTTTGAGGTCACATTGTCGAAGATTTTATAGGAAGTTAGCTTTACTACTGCAGGTTCTATACATTCGTATAGGTGGTCGTACCGTTCTTTTTCCCCACATCCCTCACCAAAATATTTAGTGGATAAAGGGCGTAATACTGGCTCCTACTGATGAGTAATTAGTAAATATGAAATTAATGTGCACATTAGATTATAAGTTTCGTTCATTCCGTCTTATTTTTAACCTTCTGGTCTTATTTGAACTAATTTTTTTACTAATTACGCATTACCTAATGCACAATTGCATATATATTAGTTCTCCGAAACAAATGGTATCTAATCTTTGCTTTCTTGTAGTAGAGCAACGTAAAATTCGAGTTTTGGTTGTTTTAATGAAGCGATACAATGATAACTGCAAGTAACCTTTATTTCCGATGTCAACTTGCCTTAAAGCGGACTTGGCCATGATAGCTTGTGTAGTTGTCTACCGTGCCTCATTTCGTTGTGCTATTTAGACAAATATCTCCATTGAAACTAGTTGCTCTCCGATAACAATTGTTTTTTTTTAAATTATTACCTTTCATTTTTTAATATTAAATAATTATGCTATTTTTGCATATTCGTTTCTTAACTTTATTTTTCTCATCGCTGTATGGCAAAGAAACATCAGTTATGAAAATCTTTTGTATTTCTGTCGGTGATGATGATGATTTTACAATTAAGAGACGATAATTAGAGGCACGACCGACTATCCATTAGTCAAATCTGGTATTGACCAACAACAGTAAATAATGGTATAAGAGGCCCACAATTTCCTCTTTCGTAGTCGACTCGCTGCCTTCGGTAGAAAACCGCACTAGATAGCAGCAACCTTCAGTTGTAATCTAATAAGAGTGCTATAAATTGTTGTACTAATTATTACCCATATACAAATAATGCACGATAGAAGCATTCTTCATATGAGTCACCCAGAATATTTAAATGACAATGTTCATTTATTCATTTAGCAAAATTAAATAAAATGTTGGATAATTCTACGTGAAATGTATTCTAGGAAGTATTATATTACTATCATTGCGTCTAATAATGCAGCAATTGTTATTTATCATTCAATAACAACGTATGATGGTATGTAATTAGTTAATTTTGAACAATGGTGTATGCACAAGTATGCATTGATTATACGTTATTCTTCATTTAATCCCTTTAGGTCAGACGTTTTCTTGAGAAAAAAAGATATTTGCCGGCTAATGACGATTGCATATTATATATATATATATATATATATATATATATATATATATATATATATATATTCATTGTACCCTTCCTGTGTGCAAAAACAAAAACAAATGTTATCAAATACAAGAAACATTTCTTTCGCATAATCTCCTCAAATATCTACTAATGAACATATCATTAGAAATAGAAATATGTGAACATAGAGAGAGTGTGTAAAACGGAAACCAATCAAATGCGTGCGTCACATCCAGTTCAAGCTCAATGCTTGTACGTGCTTCTTCTGCTTAGATAAATCCGGCTGCAATTTGTTTATCCATAAGGCTTCGTATGTGGCTAGCTCCCTTTTGTTTTTGCATTTAGTAATTACTTTGAATGCTACGTCTGGAGAACATACGTGCGATGTTTCGATGATGTGTTGCGCAATAGCAGACGTGTATTCACCATTTGATTTAAAACAGGCGTTCAAGTTGCAATGTTCTCTCATTCGAGTAATTAACCGTCTGGTCGATCGGCCTACGTAAGTTGATCGACAACTTGCGCATGTATATTGGTAAATAATATTTGATATCGACATTAACGGCTGTTTCTCTTTGATTGCTGGTAAAGGCAAGTGTGTTACCCTAAATAACACTCGTAGTTTTGCTGCATTAAATGTGCGTGTTAATGCTGCTTCAACTTTCTTTTGTGCCATTCGGGAAACTGCATCCCCCTTAAATGGGATGTTTAGGTAGACTGTTTTCTTTTCTGGCCCATAATACGTCTGTTTCTGGTTAACTCCCCTTTTAATAATTGATTCAATTAATTGTCTGGGATAGCCATTAGACATTAAATCGTTAATTGATTTATTATATTCATTTTCTTTTGAATCGTGACTAACTTACCTGTCAATTCTTGAAAAGCAACCACGAACTGTTGATAATTTATATTGAAATGGCACAAAGCTGCTGTAGGGCAGATACTGTGCAGACGAGGTTGGTTTATGGTAAATTGTTCTATTTAATTTACCATTAGGTTCTTTCTTTAATAGTAAATATAAGAAAGGCAGGCAATCATCTTTCTCGTGCTCTGATGTGAGGCCGATATTCATGTGTGCTTTGTTGAAACTTTGAAGCAATGGTCGTGAGTGCGACCTGATCTTAAGTACAAGAAATATATCATCCACGTTCCGTATATATTGAGCACATTTACTTATGTCACGCTTTAATGATTAATTCTAGGTGCCCTAGAATTATTAAAAGGGGAATTAAACAGAAAGAGACGTATTACGCGCCAGAAAAGAAAACAGTCTACCTAAACACCTCATTTAAGGGGGATGCAGTTTCCCGAATGGCACAAAAGGAAGTTGAAGCAGCATTAACGCTTACATTTAATGCAGCTAAACTACGAGCGTTATTTAGGGTAACACACTTCCCTTTATCAGCAATCAAAGAGAAACAGTCTCTAATGTCGATATAAAATATTATTTACCAATATGCATGCGCAAGTTGTCGATCAACTTATGTAGGCCAATCGACCAGACGGTTAATTACTCGAATAAGAGAACAATTTAACTTAAACGCCTGTTTTAAATCAAAAGGTGAATACACGTCTGCTATTGCGCAACACATCATCGAAACATCGCACGTATGTTCTCCAGACATAGCATTCAAAGTAATTACTAAATGCAAAAACAAAAGGGAGCTAGCCACATACGAAGCCTTATGGATAAACAAATTGCAGCCGGATTTATGTAAGCAGAAGAAGTACGTACAAGCATTGAGCTTGAACTAGATGTGACGCACGCAATTGATTGGTTTCCGATAATCACACTCTCTCTATTTTCATATATTTCTATCTTTTTTTGCTCCACAGTTTTTTTATAATGATATTTTCATTTGTAGAAATTTGTGGAGATTATGCGAAAGAAATGTTTCTTGTATCTGATAAAATTTCATTTTGTTTTTGCACACAGGAAAGGTAAAATGAATTTTATTAAAGCTCGCATTTCAAAAGAATATATATATATGCACGTTGGGTATATATGTTTTAACGAGTTTTCAATAAAGACTAAATTGGTTTATTGGATTATCTAACTTTGCTACCTGATTCTATTTTATTTTATATTGACGATATATACAATCAAAATCCTGCGAATATACTTCAATTCCAGCTAACTTCCGTAAGTGGTATGGTGAATGTTGTGTGTTGATATGTAGAACTTCAGGTATTAAGAGATTCCAAATAGGTTCCATATGAAGAGTAGGATAGTGAAAATGTTTGACTTAAAATTTTGTGTAGTTTGCAGCATTGATAGTGTAAAGAATAGATTTCAAAGCTACGAAGCAGATGTTGTCTGATTCGAACCCCGTTTGGGGCAAATCCTTGACAATAATGGACGACTTTATAGTAAATGCGAATTCGGTCCATTGGATGAATTGCCTTTAATACTTAATGCATTGGTTAGTTTATTCCGACAATATATATATAGTTTCGACATAAACTAAACTTTGAATAATATAGAAAATAAAATGCATATCTACACTGGTACTCGTCTGTAATTGCAAGAATTGCCGCGATCGTCATTTTGGCTTTCAGTTTCGACGCTAATCCCATACGGCACTGATGCTACGCATTAAAAACATTTTACATTTATATTCCGACTTGTGTTTTTGATCAAATTTTCCTTGAGATGAATCCCGTGCGTTATCGCCTTCAACCTAAAGTTCCAACTAGTCACACCAAATCTGCAATTATAAGACAGACACTGTACTGTCTGGAGAAGTGATATTGAATTTAAGTGTATTCAAAACATTTGATAATACGTATGTGCTCGGTTTAAACCAAACATGCAATAAGATCGAGCAATGCAAATGGTAGCGGCAAACCCGGATTGTTCTATTTTGACAACTCTTAAATAGTTACCAAGAACTGCTAGAATAAAAATACACAACCGCCATGTAACCGAGCTTCAGCGTGGGCATCAGCGCGGCTTTGCTGGTGCTGGCTGAGGGTTACACGCACCAGGCGTCGCAATGCTCTGAAAATGCATTCCTGGCATGTCGGAACCACGCTGAAAGCAACTCACAGAAGTTGTTGCCAATGAAGACAAAACCGGTCTCACATGATGGGTTGCATATATATATAGAAAGATATATTTATATATATATATATATATATATTATATATATATATATAATCACAACTAACTACGATGTTTGTAGGATAATTATTTCTAAAAATAAACAATTTATTTCCACATGATATTTTAGCCTTTTATATGTAACGACGTCACTTTATTCCATCGTATCAGCTGCTATACTGGGCGAATAAACAATAATTAATTTTAGTTGATTAGAAAAAATGGTCCACATGGAAAGTACACACAAAATATACATAAACAGGACGAATCTGCTTAGATGTTCCACCTTGTTGTACCTTCTGTGCCACTATTTTGTGTACATTTTATGATTACTTCCATGTTGACCATGTTTTTTATTTAAACAATATATATTATTGGTTTTTAATCCAGTAAATAAGTTGATGCAAAAGTGTTACTATTACGTGCGGGGTTTTCTTAAAATTCAAATGGATAATTCAATTTTTCAATTATTTGCAATTTATATATTTATATATATATACACTACACGTTGATCTCATATATATATATATATATGTGTTTGTGTGCGTGAAAATTTATGCTATGCATGCATTGAGTCGTCCGTGAGTTAAATCTACCAAATATCTTTAATTCTGCGACAATATTCAAATTCACTATTTTTACATATATGAGAAAGCAATATTGTGTGATTAAATTATACATATATATATATATATATATATATATATATATATATATATAGCGTAAGGTAGCAGATGCAGTCTATCTATGGCAATACTGGAGCTTTTAATAACTGATACTTCACCATCATTTAACCCGGAGAAGAGGAAGAAAATATAATTAATTAAATGACAAAATTATCATTTAAAACAACAAATGTTAACACAGGATCATGTATAAAATGGAGGATCTATTTCATCGTGAGATATTTGACTTTATAACACAAAAACAAGGCATCCTAGATCTCAACACACATTATTTTGACCAGGTCAGCTTTAATTCTAGTCGACATTGGCAATAAACCTTGCTTATGGTTTTCAATGTATCGCTCTATAAAAAGACGTCACCAATCGCTAAAACATAGCTTTATGTGCCTTTTTAAATTATCGATTTATTAATCTAGGCCAGCAGCATGCATAACAGTGAAATAATTGTATTTTTCGAGAAAATGATAATGTGACTATGACTTGCAGTTTCAATAGAGAAATTAAAGTCGCTTATATAAATAGCTTTCCTTAAGAATTATTCAAGTAAGAAGAGGCGCTGGGTTAGAAAGACGTGCTAGACTTCATTGGTGAGCTATTAGGAGAGGATTAATTCCCAAGTTAATGAAAATTTGCCATCGGGTTGCCTGTCTATTTTTTATTTCACTCAAAATTCGGGATATGTGTCCGTTCTGCACTGCATCACGTTCTATTTCGCTGAAACGTACAAGTCACAGATTATAGCTGCTTTCTTTTGGTTTGACTTAAGTTACTATTAGCTGAACACTAGGAGTTAGTTATAATGGGCAAAAATTAACTGACACCCGCTCTTTCAAGATGCAACTCTGTCTTATCTAGTTATAGAACGCTTATTACGTTGATTGGTGCTCTGCATAGAATGTCTTGATCCCCACATTGATCGCCAAGCATCCGAGTAAATTCCAGTAGACGACAGGCTACAAAATGTATTGATGAGCGCTTTTATGGCCATAAATTATTAGCCAAATTCTTAGTCAGTTGGTTATGACGTATCATGCCGTCATTTAGGAGAGCCATTTTCACTGACAAATCTTTGGAGAATTAGCCGAAAATATGGCAGCAATATGAAGCCTTGTTTATTTGCGCCATATTCTGGGAAAAATTATTATTTGAGTCAGTAAGTTTTTTGTAAAATTTTTTATTAATGTTTTATCGCACAACGTTTCTCTATTTGGTCTTTTGTACATGCCCAATTTAATCACAATTTTTCTTCGAGGTGCTTAACATGTTTATTCGAAACACTATGATCTTTTTATTGACACATACAAATCAAATGTGATTAGTTTATTTTACGAGCGCCTTGCTATAAACGAACATGGATGCATAAATTAATATACACATACATGCATACATACATACATACATACATACATAAATACATACATACACACACACATACATAAATACATACATACATACATAAATACATACATACATACATACATACATACATAATAAGATGCTGATACATACATACATACATATATATACATACATGTAATGAAATTCACATGACATACATAAGGTATAAATACATAATAACAGTACATACATACATAAATATTAAGCATACATATATACATACATACATACATACATACATACATTCAGACATTTTAATTCACATACTTACATGAAAACAGTGAGGAAAAGAAAGATATATATATATATATATATATATATATATATATATTCACACATTTTTGTTTTACTATCTTTCTTACATCAATTTCCGACTTGATTCAATTTCTGATATCCTTTTACAAAGCTATACGTTTATACAAAGCCCAATGCCAGGGAAAACGACAGCAGCAGGTGCTTGTTGTTGAAGGTGGTTCGACATTAACAAGTTTAGACTCAGCGACAACTGGAACTTTATCTGTTAGTCATAGTCAAAATCAACCACATCTTGCTTTAGCTAACGCTGATACGCAAGGCCCGAAAGCTACAGGCATAGCTTCGACATTGTCGTCATCAACAATAGGTCCAAATCAGACCAGCTGTTTTTTAGGAACTCGAGGCGCCGCGGGATATCCAAATTTTAACACAACTGAGGTCTCTTCCATGTCTGTTCTATCGCCAACTGGGGCACGTCAGCGATCTCCTATCTCATCTGGACAGCTGGCAAATACAACCACAGCCGAGATAGCCATATCTTCATCTTCCGATATACCGTTGGATGGTGATTCTATTGGTCAAACTAATGTAGAAGGAACTATGCTACCCGCTTCCAATACTCTTAGAGGCTCTTATGTTTCGAATAGAGAAGGCGTGGGCGTCTATCAACATGCACAAAATACTTATAGGATGTATCCTCATCGTCAGCATGCACATCATCTTCAGCGTCATCATCCTGCTCATCAGCAAGAACAGACACAAATCGATGAGGAAGGCACTGTACGCCAACTCACTTCAGTGCAAAGAGCCAAGTTGTCCCAAGATCTCAGTATCGTGGAAACAAATGTAAAAGTACTAACGGATATGTTGAGCGAACTAAGACCTGATAATATACAAGATGATGATCTCCAACTACTACAGGTATTCTTATATTAAGTTGAAGTTAGACATTTATCCACTGAAGTAATTTTCATTATATATATATATATATATATATATATATATATATATATATATATATATATATATATATATATATATATGATCACAATTGCGCAGTCTACAATCTTCTTGATACCCCAAAATGTATAATGAACATCAAACACATGGAATTGCTAATTAGACGTAATTATTAGAAACACAGAAAACATGCATGCGGTATATGAGACGGTAAATTGTGGGAAATAGACTGTTGGTCATTTGGTAAATACTGCATGTAAAGTTAAATTGTGCGCATGATGAAGCGCACACCAAATGGTGCACTGAAAATTCTTGTGTGTAACTTTTAATAGTGTTACGTCAGCAAGCTGTATAAAAAGTATATAATTTTAAGTGTGCGTTATTGGAAATAAGGTGACACTGACTACCGAAAAAGGTTAGCGCTCTGCTGTAGTAAAAATTGGGCTTGACTAAATGTGTGATGCCCTGCCTAGAGTGCCGTGCAACTCTACTAAGATGTCAATAGGGTAAGCATTGCTGTTGGTGGCCCTTAATAAGGCCTGGAATACATTCACCGGCTAATAACGTGAGAATTTGAGTATCTGCGCAGAATCGGATATCCAGAATTCATATACCGTTGCTTCTTGTGTCCTGTTCGTGGGCAAATGATCTTCTGATTATATGCATTTGAACCCGTTGGTTTGACAAAGCAGGATGTGTTAATTGCTGTTCAAATGCCTAGACTAGTCTTGCTGATGGTCTGGGGCAACATCGAGATGATTGGCACACGTAGAAATCCTATTAACAAATGGTCGATTGCGCATGACTGGATATGTAGCATTAAATATTGGCGTGATTGACGGCTAGCTGAGTTAATGACACAGCGCGGCTAAAACGCAAGTAAAACGGCAGGCGCAGAGAGTCACTGCAGCAAAAAAAGCGACAGCAATTGAAAGTAGCAAGCAGATCAAAATGTGTTGAGTGAACTAAGACCTGATAATAAACAAGATGATGATCTCCAGATCAAAATGTGTTTCGTAGTAAATGCATCGCGCTTATATAGATCCAAAGTCGCACGTAATTGTTTGGCGGGTTGTGCGCCATCATTGGTCCAGCGTATTTAGTTTAAATTTATTTACATGTCGACGAAATAATTTTAGCCGTTGCAACTGTGTGTGTAAATAAAACAAAACCAGGTATTGTAGATTAATTAACACATGGGTGCATTGTTCCTCATTTTACTAAATGACCTCGAATAAATAATGATGATACATAAAAATATGGTTCCATAAATGTAGAAATAAAAATGACTCTAAGAAGGGCTTATGTAAATGTGCATTGCTACATATATATTCCTTTGTTACGCGAGCTTTTTTAGTATTCCTAGTGCTCCTTTCATGGGCAAAGATAAAATTAAATTTAATCAGACACAAGAACCGTATCATTTTCGTTTTATTAACTATCTACGAATGAATATATATATATATATATATATATATATATATATATATATATATATATAATTTCAATTGCCTTCGAATAATACTCAGTAAATTTATTATTAGAAAGAAAAACACATTAATTACAAATTGGATAATAGCCATTACTTTACAATCTTTCTTTTATTGAAATTTCAAAATTGAAATGGGAAAATTGCGTGTATTAGAGGAATGGCGATTTACTTGTGCACAGGCTCAATGCCGAAGAAAGAATAATATTGTTGAATGTAATAGCAATTATTGACAATTATCATTACTATAATTAAACAAATGGCATCCGACATTTCTAGTCAAGATGAGAGCACCATATCTAATTTTGCTTTCTATATATATACAACGCGGTTTAATCCTCGCTAGCTAGTTTGCCGTCGTGGTCTGATGATGATCATGTTCGGTCGAAACGCGTAAGTATGTGTAACTGGCGGTAGTTTTTCTATGTTCGACGACTGGCTAAATACAATGGGATTGGTGTTTACTTCAAGTTCGCAAACTCGACTTAAAGAAATGTTACCACCACCTGTGCAATCAACGATTATTTAATTAATTTTCCAATATATATGTCGGCGAAAGCTGCATAAACATTTCTAACGATTCGATGATTGCATAGAAATTGCGTAACCGACATTTCCAGTCAAGTACCATGTATGTGAAAACTAATAGAGGTAAGGAGCCGCATGTTTTATTTTCCAACACACACACACAGATATAAATATATATATATATATATATATATATATATATATATATATATATATATGTGTGTGTGTGTGTGTGTGTGCATCTAGGTTTGATCCGGGTTTGAGTCCTTGCTAGATGAGATTCTACATTGTGCTGCAGATGCATTGACCATAAGAAGCCTAAATGCGTAAGTACGTGCGATTGACGGAAGTTTTTTATATGCTATGTGATTGGTTAGGTGCAACGGGATGGTGTTTATATGAAGCTCGTAAACTTTATTTAAAGAACTTTTATCACCACGCGTGCAATCACTGATTGCTTAATATGTGACAAAATCTGCAAAAACTAATGTTCGTTACTGCATTGAATTTGCGCATCCGGCATTTTTAGTCAATTACATTGTATGGTAAGACTTCTATCGATGAGAGCTGCATTTATGATTTTCTGTAATTTTGTATGCATTTCGGTTTAATCCTTTTTGGTCAGGTTGTTGTCGTGCTCCATTAATGATGGAAGGTCGAAACGCATCAGTAAACGCATTTCTTTAAATCAATTTTGCGAGCTTGAAATAAATACCAATTTATTTTATAATTCGTCGAAGAACATGACAAAACTACCGTCAGTCAGATGTACCGACGCGTTTGGTCTTTCCATGATCATCGTCAGAGTACCACGGCGAACTGACTAGCGATGATCAAACCGCAATGCTTCTTTATGGAAAGCAAATTTAAATATTCGGCTATCACTTCCAGTAGTCTCGCATATCTAATTTAGCTTTCCATATATATGCATTGCGGTTTGATCCTTGCTAGTCAGTTTGCCTTCATATTCGGATGATGATAGTAGTTGATTATGTTCGATGATTGGTTAAATACAATTGGATTGGTATTTAATTCAAGCTCGAAAACTTTTTTTAAAGAATTGTTACCAGCACTCGCGCAATTGTGGTACACGCAACTCACGGGAGTTATTCTGTGTAGTGCGACTAGTTCAAGAAAGTGGACTAGGTGTTTATCTCGAGTTCGCAAACTTTATTTTTATAATTACCATAACTTTTTCAGCATTTAAAAAGATGAATATGCTGAGGCTGGTGTAGAACACTGCTTGCAAAATGTCAGGCTTCAGCAAAATTTATGCACCTCCCATATCTATCTATTCGAATCTCTTCGTAAAATCTCCGTTGCGTTTAAATACGAATGTCCATTGCATTAACTGTGTCGATGTCATAGATGACAAATTACGCATCCTGGTGTACAGGTCTCTCAAACTATTCCATTGAATCTGTGAACCCACATAACTTGTAGACTGCAGGACACATTTATTTCCGACTTAGGTACTGGCAATCCTCACCGTACAATCATTAACGAAGACACTTGGATAAGAGAAAAGAATTTTGTCCAGCAACAGAGTGCAGCGAAGAGTTCTGGTTAATTCGTGCTTTCTATCATTGATAGATCTGAAATCTGTTGTGCGGCAGAATAAGATCTCCATTGGGATCCTGTTGCTTGGCTCAAAGGTCTCATGTAGATTATTTTACAAACTTGTTCAAAAGTATTATCATGTTATAGGTTAGAAGTTTTTAATATAATTGAATATAATTATTTCCCATACTTGAATACGTGCTACATAGCAAATATTTAAATTTTGTTAAAAACTATAATTCACATAATTTCTTCGCTTCTCACCCAAAAAGGACCTAAATCAAACATGTTATGAGATGCAGAAACGTGTTGTCGAATTCCTCGCCCAAGTAGCCGATGAAAGAGCTACTCAGTTACTACTGGAGGTTAACGATAAATTGAACAACGCCTTCTATCGGTGAGTTGATGTCATGATTTTCATCTAAAGGCCTGTTTGTACACACACTGACATCGATTTGGCGATCTAACTCTATTTTGAAGAATTTGCATAAAACTAGAATCTGTAGCAAATAAAGGCATGATTCATATAATCATAAAATTAATTTAAATTCTTTTGCTAAGCTCCTTTAATTTATAGAATAAGAATCACAATGCAGCTTTTGACATTCAGAACTTTTATTGGCATTCACACACAACTATATATATATATATATATATATATATATATATATATATATGTATATATATATATATATATGTATATATATGTATATATACTAATAATACCGTTCACAAACGTGTCCTTTTAACTGACCACTCATCATTAAATATCTGCTACAGCAATAAAAACATCGTTCACTGTGCGCAAAGCGGCCATAAAACAGGCTACATTTTCGGCGAAAATCAGACTAGCATGTCGAAATAGATTCTAACCTCAAGCGAATATTAAAAACAAAGCTGGGACTGTGATACGTACAATGTGAGAGCCACACTTTTCGGCAGCCCATAAACATACATACAAATACTTAGCAATAACAATGATTCGGTAGAAATAGATTAAAAGATCAATAAAAGAAACGCTGAATTCGAAGTAAATCAAGGAGCTCAACTATTTGGTCTCTTGGCATAGTCTATTTTATTAGTAACATCAGGTATATTATTCATCATAATATTTTGAAATGGACTAAAACGATAAAATAAATTAACAAATCTTCTGAGTACAGATTATGCCTACTTGATATCATCTTATAAAGACTTAATTCACTGAAATAACAATCTGTTTGCTTCATTAATCTAACACGTTGTCGTTTCTGTTTGGTTTTGTTTATTTGCCAATTATACTATGCTTTGGGATCGTATTTCTTCATGTATACCTTTTGAGGATAATGGTCAAATTGGTGTTGCATTATACTTATTTGTCTTATGACTGTTCGACATTTTGTATAGGACTCTTTTTCTGATGAAGATTTTAATTAACATTATTCTCGTACCACACAACTATACACAACTTAGATGGCAGATAGTTTTTGTGACTAGATGAGATGCAGATTTAGTGTGTATTCACACACACTTTTGAACTACTTTTATTTCTTGGTCCGTCTTTCCTGTAATATTCTTTTGGTAGTCCTCTTGTTTCGGTGGGACAATGTGCTAGAAGTGAGTAATCGTTTCCTATTGACAAAGATATCACTGGATATTTTAGCACGTTTTATTGGAATGCTCAGGTATATTGAAACTCATTTAAACCAAGCTCTAGTTTAATTTCTCCTCAGTGTTACTCGATTTTAAAATTTTTTCAAAATCGTATCAAGATTTGCATTAAAATTACGTACTTGTAGTTTGAAATAAGTTCTACCAGAATTAATACAGTGTTAGCAAACTAAATAGTTTCATTCAAGCCCGTGTATGTGTACTTCCTTATTATTATCTTGTACCAAAATTTCGCTCTTTTTCCATTGTCAGACAGATTTTATTTCTATTTAAAGCATTGTTACCACCACCCGCGCAATCAATTATTGTTTAAATTGTATTGCCTATATATGTATATGTGGCGAAAGCTGCAAATAGTTAATGTTCGTGACTGCATAGAAATTGTGCAGCCGACATTTCCAGTCAAGTTCAATGTATGCAAGACTGCTAGAGGTGAGAGCCGCATATCTAAATTTGATTTCCATATATATTCAATGCGGTTTGATCCTCGATAGTCAGTTTGCCGTCGTACTCTGATGATGATCATGGAAGGTCGAAACGCGTCAGTGCGTTGCGGCTGGCGGTAGTTTTGTTATGTTGTTCGTACGACTGGTTAAATACAATGGGATTGGTGTTTACTTCAAGCTCGCAAACTTGATTTAAAGAATTGTTACCACCACCCGCGCAATCAATTATTGTTAAATTGTATTGCCTATATATGTATATGTGGCGAAAGCTGCAAAACAGTTAATGTTCGTGACTGCATAGAAATTGTGCAGCCGACATTTCCAGTCAAGTTCAATGTATGCAAGACTGCTAGAGGTGAGAGCCGCATATCTAAATTTGATTTCCATATATATTCAATGCGGTTTGATCCTCGATAGTCAGTTTGCCGTCGTACTCTGATGATGATCATGGAAGGTCGAAACGCGTCAGTGCGTTGCGGCTGGCGGTAGTTTTGTTATGTTGTTCGACGACTGGTTAAATACAATGGGATTGGTGTTTACTTCAAGCCCGCAAACTTGATTTAAAGCTTTATTTCTAGTAAGTGCTCTGTCAAATAGATTATCACAAACTCCTTCAAATTGTTAGTGAAACAACGGAACCAACTTTTCAGAATGAAGGGTCTGGTATTCTTTTACATTCCTCTTCTTCCTGTGAATTTCATGGTTATTCGGCAGTAATGCTTCAGTTCTTAAATACTAATTTATTGCTGTGTTTTCTATTATTCTGTGTTGTAAAACTGGTTATCCAAAGACTTAGTGATAGTGAACCCTTTGCTGGATCAAATGGTTGATCCGGATTGTCAAACACTGTGAGCGCAGAAGATTGTCTCGCGAATAACTTGAACTACACAAAAAAGCAAGTGACACGTGTCAAATCGAAACTTGTGACGCCTTAAACTAAATCATAAGAAACTTCGAGTTCTGTTCTACTGTATAACTAACATTTACGGCTAAATGAGTAGTGTCAGAACGGGAGTAGACGTGCCAGACGCGGAGGGCATGGTTCTTATGCTGTAGAAAATAAAGCCACTGGAGTCTCGAATTTCGATTCTCCGAGCAGACGATGCTCGTCGGTCGTATGTGACAAATCTGCGAAAAGGATAAACTCGATGAATCTAACTCATTTATACGAACTAGAATTGGACTTTTTTGTGTTCTGTTACAGCTCACATATTGATAGTTATATGGGGAAAAAACATATTGATGGTTATGCGGTACTAAAGAATTAATTTTTACATACTTATTTATTGTTGTTCGTGAGAATGACGATAATGATGATGCTGATGGTGATTATGGTGATGGACACGACGACGATGATGAGGAAGATTATTTGATGAAAATAACGATGATGAGGAGGAGGATCAAATTGATGATAATGACCACGACACTTATCATGATGATGACATTGATGGTGCGGATGATGTTAATGATGATTAAGACGAAGATATAGATGATGATGATGATGGTGATGATGATGATGATGTCAGTAACGATGCATACCAAAGAATTGTAATTGTTTTCTATTTTTAGATTTCGCTTCTTATTTTGTGCCAATTTTTTTAACCGGTGCTTTAGGCTAATTTAAGGATAATGCCGTTTGAATGCTGTAAACTCATGAATAATACGATTATATTTCAGCTATATTTTCCTCGTTCTCGCATCTGGACCGTAACCATAGAAATTTCCGACCCGGCGATCCGCGGCATACATAGCCTAAACATTATCCGTACTATCGAGATACAGCCACCACATATCATCGAGTGGTGAGGGGACACCACTTGTACCAAATTCCCAAGAAACTCCATGAAATGTCACAATTCAATGGAGCCGGCTTATCCTCCGTGCTGAGTCAGCCGCAGTAAAGTAAAGTAAAGTACCACATATCATGTGAAGCCTCGAGGTTTTTTTACTGAGCAATTAAATTGGTAGTAGCGAATTGAGATTAAACGCGTTGGAAGCGTAGAGAAATGTTTTGGCTGCTGACCGAAACTGATCACTGGCAACTCAGAAACAAATATTCTGGATTGGTAACCATTATCAACTTTTTTTGAGAAGGACTCTTATTCATTCTCGCGTAATTTTATGATTTCAATCGCCGTACCACAGTGAAACTTCGGTTTTTAATGCTCGTACATTGCTGTCTATCATAATGATTATCTCTAGTGTCTTAAATATTTACCACTTTATTAAATCTATAAATGGTCTGCAGGCTCTTATTTCGCTAGTTTTGGTTGAATTCAATTCACACCATGACCTTACACTTTTGGAAACTAACCAATGCACTCAGTCTCGAACCGCAATGGAAGCCTTCATTACCATGCAGAAGAAATTTATTTTTTCCGCATTATAAGTTCAGCGTATTCCCTGTATAATTTATCAAACCCTCTTGCTTAATTTTTATCATTAAAATTAGATTATTTCCAAATTGATAAATAAATATAACCATGAACTATAAAATTATAATGATTACGATGTCGCGATCGGCCGTCACGCTAGCATGAAAACGGTCGACTGTTCATCATGCGGAGTCGTCCGGGGTGGATAAGCGAAACCAGGCTACTGCAGGCATCTTCATCTCCGATTCTGCCTCCTTTTCTCCCCTTTCCTCTTGTCAATCTAACAAGAACGTTCTTTAGATACTATTAAAACGGTTGGTGTTGATCATATCACTGATTTCAATATCGGGCTGCCAAATATCGAAAATTGTTTAATTAGACTATCATTCATTAAACCTAAGTTAGCTTTTAACATAGGCGCGTAAAATTTTGCAAAGATTAAAACAACTTGTACAACAAGAAGCTCTTGCACGTACGTTGGATAAATTATAAATCGACATACGTTGCGTATCTGAAACCGGAATAAAGGATCCTACGTGTATTACAGAACTGGTTGCATAATCCCTATCTACACGTTATTGGCTTCTAACATCTGGAGTTTTCTCAAGTTGGTAAATGTGGCGTCGGTATTGTCTTAAGCACACGACCGAAGCTTGCTTAATTGATTGGATCTCTTTAAATAATCGACTGTGTGCGGCACGTTTAAATACATTACTAAAATCAATAAAAAAACCGTTATCAATGTTGCCTTTCCGTTGTAACTGCATATGCTCCTTTCCGATTGCAACACAGACGAATGCAAGGACGTTTTTTCTCCGAACAAAGATTTTAACTAAGTAGAGCACGACGTTCAGATATAGTCCTGGTTATGAGTGACATGAATGATCAAGTTGGGCGCTTAAGTAACGCAGAATTTCGTTTTGGTTGAAGATAGAATTTAAGCTCGATGCGCAACGCTAATCGTGAGCGGTTGTTTGATAGCTGCGCGGAACATAGATTATATTTAAGTAGTACTAGCTTCAGAAGTAGTTTTAGACGTTGCACCAGATGGCGTCCTCCAGCTCCCGGACAATGGTAGACTCAAATAGATCATGTAGCAACTAAATGTAGATGACGTGGTTGCATCCAGGATTATCGTCCTTTTTGAAACTCGGACCATGCACTTAATCTTTGTAGATTTGCATTAAAATTTTCCGGAAAAATAAATAAGAGTAAACACCAAATATATGTAAGCAAACTCGAACAACTGTCCTTCCGACAAAAATATGAAGATATTCTAAAGTCAAAGCTAATTGGTTTTGTTGGGGAAAATTATAATTTTTTGGACCAAGATAAGTTACAATATGTACAATGCAAGTACTGCTGTATGTGGCATTGGGCTCCGTAGAAATAATCATTGGTTCTCTGTAAAATCTATGGAGATACTCGAAACTAGGCGCCAAATTCCACCTGGCTCGGCTCATAATAATACTCGTAGAAATGTAAGACGCCAACTTAAGCGCAGTCTAAAAGTCGATCTCGAATCCTTTGGACCAGAATGGCTGAAGAGATGGAAGAAGCGTTCGCATCAGGTAATAGCCGCTGTTTGTTCCAACTTATCCGCGCAACAGGTCCGAGAAAATTAAAAGTTAGCGAAACTATAAATGATAGTAACAACCATCTAATAACCGATAAAATAAGTCGTCTTGATAGGTGGGCTGAACACTTCAAAGATCAATTTTCTTGGCACCTGCGTCAGTTCCGATTCCCGAAAGCATGCCTGTATCAACAGTATGGAATGCTTATCTCGAAGAACCATCAGAGTTAGAAATACGGGATGCAATCCTATCTCTTAAACGTCGCAAAGCTGCACACCCCGATGGTTTGCTTCCGGGCTTACCTAAGGTTGGTGGCGATATAATTTCGAGCGTTGACTAACCTCTTTTGTACTATATGGAATGAGGAAACCGTACCGATCTCTCGGAGTTAGTCAACCATCATTCCTATCTTATAAAAAGGCTCTCGTAATTCGTGTGATAACCATCGTGGTATATGCTTGATTCCAGTCATTTTATTCGAATTCACATCGTTATTTTTGTGCTGAATTGCTTCAGATGCATTTTAAATCACGTGCCATATTATATCCTCGGTATTTTCCGATCCTCCTTTATTTACTTGACATGGTTTTAATTTCTGTTCATCATTAAGAACGTTGTTCAGATGATAAATATTCTATGTGCCCCTTTTTTATAAAATTGATTTGCTTCTGTTTCACCTTAAAATGCTCATAGACAACACGTAGTTCAGCTTTAAAAATAGGGAAAATTTCATCTTCTGAAATTCCTGATGTGATATCATCATGAATTCTCCAATGCGGCTTTTGTTCTTGCCTCTGTTATCTAGTTCTTACCGTTTGAAAATATTCAGAATTTTGGTAAAATCAATGGGATTTCTTTTGCTTTTCCTGATAGGGCCAAATCCTATTAATACGGAATGCAATAGAAACTCATATCTGCTAATTGACAATGAGGAGAATCAGATTTCAGCTACGGAACCTCGTAGCAGTATTCTTCATGCGCGCGAGCTCGTGTTCAAACGTTTTATTGATCGCCTGGTTATGAATTCCATTGACAGAGAAGGATTCAAAGAAGTCTTATCGCTTGGACCAAAATTCTGCATATTGCCAGGCGATTAGAATTAAAGCCGCATTGAAAGTCTATATGACGATGCCACATCAGGAATGTTACAAGATGAATTTTGCTCCCTTTGGAAGCTTAACTAGGTGTTGCCTAAGAGTGTTTTAAAATAAGACAAAAGAATCAATATTTAAAAGAATTGGCAAACAGAATAGCTGAAAGAATTGTAACACAACGACGAAATTAGATTAATGAGGCTAGACAAAAGCTCAGAAATTTTTATTATGAATATTAATGATTATATTAATCATCTGAGCAATAATCTTTATGATGAACAGAAAATCATAACATTTAAAGCAAATAAAGGTAGAAAAGGAAACTATTGATGATTTAATATGGCGCGTTATTAAAAAGAGTATGAATCAATTCAGCAAAAATCAACGATGTGAATTATCATGAAATCAGTAACGCTAGACGCCGTCTATATAAAGCGAAGCCATTGGGCACACGCGCGGCCAGAACACACAGCATGCCAGATGTACACAAAATAGTTCGAACGAGCAAATTCCCGCCATTAAATCCAATTATGTCAATGATCAACACTGCACTACACAAACTGGTGTGAAAACTAAAAGCATTTGTGACATAATGATTGCAGTCATAAAAAGAAAATACATTGAAAGCCGACATGAACTGGACAGGACACCCATTATCACAGCGTTTTCCCGATTTCAAAAAATAGAAATTTCACACGAAATTTATCCTAAAGAATAAAGAAAATCTGTTCTGAAGAATATCAAGAACTGACACTGCTCAAAACCACATTATTAGAAAATGAGAACCCCGCAAATTTTGTTGAACCAAACATGAATAATAAACAAAGACAAGAAATGTAATGAAGCCGTAGATAACCAAAATATTTTATGTCAGTTTAAGGAGACACACCATCACAAATATTGACTAAAATTGAAAACATAAATACACGATTGAATTTATGAATTCATGCATACGTTCAGGTATATATACACACAAAAAAACATTTACACCTGAATATATTCGTACAATAACGAAGCAATGCATGTATGTTTACCTACATGCATACATACATTAAAAATGGTATATATTCATACATACAACATACGTAAATATGTACATACATACATGCATTCATAATTAAATATATGTATTCAGTTATACGAGCACATGCACATGTATAAATGCCTAAATACGTGAATAAACGCAAAAATATTTACATCAATACATTTGTATACACGCACAAGAGTAAAAAAAATAAATAAAAACAAACGCACTTGAAGCCAGAAATACTTATTCATATTCACAGGTATAAACATAAATTGAACGTAACTTAAAATGCATAATGGTTTATACTGAGACTATTCTGTCTTATACGGTCTGTCCACGAATTTTGATGAGCGTTGGAAAACTACGTACATCTATGACAATGATGTGATCCTACAAATAATGCCAAAATAAATAAATTATTTAAAGGCAAGGGCTAATCGGCTGGTAGCGATAACACATATTTAAAACAATTTCGAAATTGAGCTTGACAATAATTTCAATTTCTATAACAAAGCGCATAGCAAACAAACTATCAGATCTGCCGACATATTTCGAACTTCCGTAGTCATCTTGAGAGTCCGACAGTAATTTTACAATCTCGAAACAAACCACATTATTTGCACATTTATAAGGTATGGCGGGTTTTAAATGCGGCTCATACACCATGTAGTCTTGCGTGCGTTGTGCTTTACTGGAATGTTGATTGCTCAGTTTCTAAGCTGTTACCAGCCTAACTCTTTTTATGTCTTTGTCACACTTAAAACTTTTGTTCAATTAGGCCATCTTTGGTTTCGTCAGTGTATTCAAGATTAAATTCATGGTGAGTTCGTAACCAAGACACCACTATTCTTTTTTCGCCAGTCGCGCAACGAAGAACATTATTATAGTCGCATGTTCCGACAAGTTTTGTTCTCCTCCGGTCACCAATGCATGACCGCACACTGACTAATGAGGATAAATTACAATATATATATATATATATATATATATATATATATGATATATGTATATATAGTATATATGTATATATATATATATATATATATATAATGGAAGATTTGGAATGACTCGTTGTAACATTAGGTAGAAAGAGATGCCACATAGGTTCCACTGAAAATATGGCCTTGCTCGAGTCCAATTTGCGGATAATTCTGGACAGTACTTGACGAATACTGAATCAGTAAGAAACGGGTGTACTGGATAACTTGACTTTTCTATCTTTCGCAATGGCTAGTTTACACTTACAAATGTATTGTTAATTTGAATTGATAAATTAATCAGGTATGGAAGTGTAAATTTATTACAAAACAGGCATAAAAATAGTTTAAAAAGGCCATTTTTTTTCGCCGGAACCAAACTCGACTGTGATACCTGGTATTTTAGACTCAAGAGGATTTAATTTGTATCAAACTCATACATTATACATCAACAGACCTAAAGCGGAAAACTTACGTGCTTATGCACACACAAACACACAAAGACAAAAATAATACACCAGTTTATATTCAAGTCGTGTACGAATATATTTTGTTTATTTAGCTGAGGGTTAAGGATACTACATAAAACAACCTCCGTCACGCATAATTCTTTTTTGTTTGTTTGCTTTGAAGAATACTTTAACATCCGCTTGATTTAGATTGTGATATTATAAACAATGTTTTCAGCTATTTCGGACACTTTTCCTCCCATTACACCCGTTTTTAATCTCAAAAGCTCCTGAATACGCAATCGGCTAGTCCGGCCCACATAGCGCATTGAGCGGCTATTTAATATGGCGTGCGATTAAAAATTCGTATAAAGCAATTCAAAAAAAGATCCGACGGTGTGAACTCCAAGGAATTTGCAAACGTCATGCGTCATCTCAAACAAGCAAAACCAGGCGGCACACGCGCGGCCAGAACATATGTCCTGCTGCAGATACACAAAGTAGTTGGAACGAGCAAATCGTCGCGGCCGCATTGACAATACTGTTAACGATGAACCTTCCACTTCATAGCCTACTGGTGGGCGCCTAAGAGCAATCTTACAACTAGTACTAATTTAGATGTCAAGCAATTGTGTTCGCCATACCTTCGCGTGTCTAAATAAAGTAAATAATACAATTTTGTATTAAGCGTTGCGCGCTTAGCAGCAAATTAGTTCAAACACGACCAGAAGGACGAAATCCAAATCTGCATGAACGAAAAGTATAATCTAATGTGCAAATTTATACTTACTGGCGACTCATCAGTAGGACATGGTACTAAGCCCTATAACCACTATATATTTGGTCAATGAAAGTGGGACAATTCAACGGTGCAATCTTATATTAGAAAGTATTTACAAGCAGTCTTCGAGCCTGTAAAGGGTAATAACACTATGGTTGCCCAGTCAGTACCGTTCAATTGTCCCACATTCTTTAAACAAATGTTTGGTGGGTATAGAGTTCAGTACCTGCTCCAACTGATTAGTCGCCAGTAGGTGCGAGACGAATGTGCACATGAGATTATACATTTCGATCATGCTGACTTTGGTTTATCCTTTTGATCCCATTTGAACTAATTTGTTACTAGATGCGTAACACATAATACACAATTGAATATATATTCGTTCGTCGCAACAAACTGTATATAATTACTATATAAATCGTACAATGTCCAGAATAAATAATTATTTCGTTCGATGTAGGAAGTCTTTTTGTATTCACCTCTGTTGATCAAACCTTCGATTTCCTTTTCATTTTCATTTAAAATAGCAACCCATCATTCTCCATACCTAAAAGTCATTCAAAAATACTGTCCAATATGTGCACTAAAGATGCTCAATTCATTTGCAGTGTGTCAATAATTCACGCCGGACGACGGAGTGGCGATGGGCAGTCCGTTAGGGGGTCTACTAGATGATGCCTACATGTTCCATCGGGAAACGTCAGAACTAAAACCATTTTTCCAATAAAAGCGCCATACATATCTGAGGTATGCTAATGACACCTTCATAATCATAAATAAAGATGTCGAAACAAATGGAATGCTTAAAGATTTTAACAACGTGGACCATCACATCTAGTTTAATTGTAAGGCCGAAAACCCTCAGCCTAGCATGCTGTCTTTCATTATGTATTGCTATTAAGTCAGGAGATGGCAGTCTAGAAAGGAAAATATATCAGTAACAAATGTGGATTGGAGATTAGCTCCGTTATCACAGCGCTGTGGTTGTTTCATTTTATTCTCCTTGTTTTCCAAAAACTGTCTATATAAAGTTCAAGATATTGCAATCGAGTTGAGTTCTGGCAAAATGAACATTGTTTTTAAACTGTTTTATACATGCCTGCTTTATAATTAATTTATACTTCCGTGCATGATTAATTTATCAAATCAAATTAAAATGCATAATAATGGATGAACTAAAATGTTTATGAAAATTTGTTCACTTACATACATTTAGAACATATTTAAACACGATCTCTATTTAACACAGAGCATTGATCTCTTGCCTTTCACTTTTAAGCTGATAAATACAATTTAAGCATTTGTGTGTATAACAGCGTGTTTCATTGGGAGCTTTCATCCGATCTGTCTCATATGTGTTTTTGAAGGAAGTGGAGAAGAAATACCCTGTAAGATAAGAGGTATTTTGTGAGTGCATTTGTCTGTATATGATATAGTATATATATATATATATATATATATATATATTCCGCTTGCACATTTTTTTCGTTTTCCAGTAGCCACTCTCCGTATTTTATTAGTATTTTTCTGAAAATCTAACATAATGCTTCTTCATTTTTATTCCACCGATCAGAAGTCTTTATTATGTATCTACAATATGAAACTGATTTTGTTGATAATTTTACCTACAGCTGATTATTATACATTATAAAATCATTTTCTCATTAAATTTTATGTTATTCTTACACATGCATCCTGTGACACAGCTATGATCGCTTCGAACGTTATCGTCGGCGTGCTTTGGCATTGGCTAGTGGAAATACAGTGGCCACAAGTTCTACGCCTGCAGCCAGTTCCAATGTTATTTCAGCTGTAGGAAACTCAAACTCTAGTCAGATTATGCCACAACATGGAACACATTTGCAAGGCCGCATGAAGCACAGCTGATTTCCGGCGAATCTGGTCAGCGCCAATTGGCTGCCAGATATGGACAGACTCCACAGAATAATACCGCTCAATTGCAGAATGATAGCTTCCAATTAGTTGTTGTGAGACAGCCTGGCCCCATTGACCAACATTCAATGAATCAGAACAGTGGCAATTCCGCTGCTGGATTGGCTACTAACAGGTCGCTATCTGTAACCCCAAGAGCAGCCACACAGCTGGCACTGACATTGGAACCAAATGAAAATATTCCAAATTGCCATTCGGACAGCCAGCTACTCGCGACACGTTCAACGCAACATCATAATTCTTCCGCAGTTCGCAGCGGAAGCGAAATTAATCATGCTGCTCGTCATCGAACCTCCAGTTCCAATGGAGATGCTGCTATTACTGGTGGCCAACTGGAAAACTCTGGCGATAATAACTCTGAGACGAGCACTTTACCGACAACTGGTAGAATCTTAGATTTATCGGATGACTTGCAGTTAATTGATGCCATCGAAGATACAACTCCGGTAAGTTATTTCAAGTTGTGCATTAACTTGTTTCTGCATTCGCACGTTTATAGATAAGCAGTATTTTATAAACTTCCTAGCCTGAAGTATATATTTGGCCTACGGATTAAATTTTTTTTAAATGAATGTCATCTTTATTTAATGTCGGAAAACTCTATTTAAACTGTGGATATTGACGTATTAGAGACAATTGAATTGAAGTGTTTTATCATAATTGATGTCATAATAAACTTGAGCTCTTTGTATAGTCGTACTGTGTAGCAATCTGAAAGATCTAGCATCATATAAAAATACATTTATCAGCCATTCTTAACACATGTTAAAATATGTGATTTGTTCTTAATCGTTTCTCGACAGATTTCACACTGGAATAAATTCTTAATACCTGTTCAGTGAGCCATATTTATAGCCTTATTTCTTCGCACACTTCTTGACTGATCATACAGTGGGCTTGGGATGTAGTGTCGACTTAACCATAAATTGCCTGAAACCCCGAAACACTAGCATTTTTACGATTTCACTTTCAATTTATACTGATTAGGATATTACCATAGGCCAAAATGAGCTATTATATATATACGGATTGTATAGTGTAGAAAAGGCAATTCATCCAGTAGACCGGTTTCGTCTTTATTGGGAACTCATCATGTACTGGCCGGAATTTGCCGCGGACAGGGACCTACGAACCGGGGCACGTCTGCTTCCGGAATCTGGTGCTCTAACCACTGAGCCATCCTGCCGCTAAACTAAGTTAGATTGTTATATATATATATATATATATATATATTTATAATTAGGAATAAAGAACACATTAATATATATATATATATATATATATATATATATATGCAATTATATAATATGTTAGAACCCATAACATAGTTCTAATATGACCAGAAGGGGTAAATCAAAGACAGCATGAAAGGAAAGAATATTCTCTTGCACATTCGTTTCGTACTTACTGGCGATTCTTTAGTAGGAGCCGGTATTGCGCCTTTAGCCACTATATATTTTTAGAAGAATTGGAGAAAATAGTAGTACACTTTCCCATACGAAAGTGTAAATCTAACTTTCATATAAAGTCTCTCGACAATGCGGACTTCAAAACCAACTCACTATAATATATATATATATATATATATATATATATATATATATATATATATATATATATTACGATTCTGTAAAGAGTACCAACACTATGGATATTGTGTCCGTAACACCTAATACAAAATTGTATATATATTAGTTCTCCTTCACAAACAGTATCTAAAAGTTATATATTTAATTGAATTATGTCTTGATTACCGCGAAATGTGATAACTGATATCAATCAAGACCAGAGTGTATGGATTTGCGGGAGTAACAAGTGTCCAGAAATAGTTTCGTTGAACTTTAGCATACACTGAAATCCATCATGTTGGTACCATGTATCTTTTCGGTACCATAATATTGGTATCGAGTAGGGACACAATAGCTGTAGTGTTGGTACCCTTTACAGACTTCATCTATATACTATATATATTGTGAGTTAGCTAAACTTAAGCATAGGAGATTGTTTTGTCCTATTTCCCACATTCCTAATTCAAATATTTAATGGGTAAAGGGCGTAATACCGGCTCCTAATGATGAGTCGCCTATAAACTTTCCAAGTTTCTCGGTAGACATAAAACTTAACACGAACCGTGTAATTTTGTTGAACAGTATTGATCACCAGCTTCTTTATCTAAATCCCGTATCGTTTAAATTGCAAATGTATGTGCATTAGCAAATAAACGAATGCTCATATGTCATACAGCCATAACATAAGTGATGTAAATGAACACATTGAATAATTCGCCATAAAAATCTCAAACCGTCCACACTTGTGACATATATAATACAACCTCACTAAACTTACTTTCATTCATTTGAAAAACCATGTTCACTTAACATTTAATTAAGGTTTTGTGTAGATAGGTTTAAACTAAATTAAATTGTGGTGATCTGAGTAAGAAAATTCGCAAATAAATTTAACCTCAGCTATTGAAGATGAGTTTTATGTTCTATTGAACTATTGATAATTTATATATACATATATACACACACACACACATATATATATATATATATATATATATATATATATTCCAGCAGATTACAGTTTTTATCACTGCAGACTTTATGGTTTCGGAGGACGTGCTATTGTATAAAATATTCCACTTGAATCAGTAGACAGGAGTCTATATGAGTTTAATAAGAAAGGTTCATGGAGTAAAAACTAGATCTGGACATTTGGAAAACCATGTATATTTAACATTGAATTTTAGCTATATGGTAGTTAAGCCTATAAGAATTAGTCTTGTCAAGATCTTACCAATATTCACCAATAAATTTGCATTCATTATTAGAAATAGACTGTGAATTGTTAAATACTGTAGATGAAATTTAGCTACGCGCATGACGTAGCCAACATTAAATATGGACTAGTATGTTATTTCAACATGCAGGATAATAAGTGATCGTTTGTATATTTTTGCGTTTGGTTACCGCCAGAAATTGGCACTGCAAATATACAAAGAATACAACACACAATTCAAACCAATAATTACAATTGACTGATATTGTATTCAGTAAAACGAAACAGCGTTGTTCTAGAATAATTAATTTATTAACCAAAATGAACACTGTTCTATGAATGTAGAAATAAAATGCCCCTAGAAGAGCTGATATAAGATATGCTTACCTGATGGTCATTCTATATCACTTGCCGCCAAAATTGACTTTGTTTACGTCAAGTTTTAATCGAACATGCGGACTGGATCTTTTTCTTGTTTCTTGAATATGCTCTTATGTAGCTAGACTGTTGTACTTAGAATTGAATTCTGTCGCTCTTCGCACATCGACCCCAAAAAAATTTATACTTTTCCGACGTATTCGCGTCACGAAATTCGCGCCTTGATCAATAACCACTACGTCTGGTACACAAAATCTTGCCACAAAGTGTGGCAAGAACACGTAAGTAATAATTTCTGTATCTTGGCTTGTAAACTGTATTGCTTCAAGTCATCTTGTAGGACGATCAACTATGTTCATGCAATAACGGAAGCCACTCACTACAAGAAGTGCAATGATGTCTACGTGGATAAATCTTCAACGAGCGTTAGGCAGCTCGATTCAGTGTGCACATAGCGGAAGTCCTTTATTAATTGGTGTGGGTGATAAGCTGTAATCCTGTCATTAATGTCACGTCTGCTTCGGTCAGAAGAACCGTCTTTGTAGCAAAGTTCTAAGACAATCCACACCAGGATGACTAAAGTTATGGTATTTGTAAAATACCACGCGCCGACAGTCTGGTGGAAACGAGTTTTTGCTAGCTAAATCTCCATCAATTTTGTATGCGATGACTTCCGCATCGCCTAGCTTGAAACTCGTGAAATTATCTGTGAATCTACTTGCCATGATGCAAGTTCTCTGTCGGTTGCTTGCTTCGTCTGACTGTCTTTCCATAGCGACAATTTAACATTATTATCGACTATTGAGTTTATTGCAGTTTACGATAAACTATATGCCACCACATTCTCTTTCCCGTTTACTTGACTGATGGTAAAGTTTTTCTCACTGAGGCGGATCATTTAATGTATTACTCTTTTTAGATAGATCTGAGAACCATTCTGGCGGGTTTTCAACAACGATGCATTATCAATCGTCACTGCGAAGGGACGACATATATATCGTTGTTATTGTAGATAGGTGTCGCGAGGAACTATTTATTCTTTTTACCATGAGAAAATACTAACGACTGGATCACTCTTGCCTCCCGTCACTGGTATCCCAGTCTGTCTTGCTAACCTTTGCTGTTTCGTGAATGGCATAATCATAATTAATTTACCCATATCTGAAACAATAATTTCATTAAGTTCAGACATGTTGCTCAAATTATCCAAGAATTTTATCAGTTAAAATTCTCACGAAACTTAAACTCGTAAAACTAATGACATTTCATTCACAGAAGAATAAAACTTCGAAATTTGTTAAGGAAAAGCTCTAGTTTTTTTGTTGTGAAATTAAAATAATTAAGATCTAAGACTAGGAAACCTCCAATTCATCTATTTATACATGAAATACTTCTTAAGTTGCACATTAGAAACTGTTTAAAAATGTGAAATAACATATACAGTTTTTTAATTATACATTATAGTCTTATACTTGAAGTAGTTTAACAATACCTGGATTATTATGTACAATTCATGGAGAGCATATCTGAAAACCCGTACAATTCTATATCTCTGTTCTCAGATTAAGCCTTCGTCATAAGCATTATTTTATAAAAACACAACACAGTTAATTCCATTAACAGAAGCGTGCGTTTGTTAAAACTCAGCACAACTGATTCCCATTGCCATAAGCGATATTTTGTTAAAGCCCTGTCAGATTAATTAGGTCCTTTCGTGCTTACTGGCGACTCATCAGTTGGAGCCGGTATTATGCCCTTTACCCATTATATATTTGTAGAGTCCTTTTTTACCACATACCTCACCAAAATATATAGCGGTTAAAGGGCGTATTACCGGCTTCTACTGATGAGTCGCCAGTAAGCACAAAACGAATGTGAATGGGTTTATACTTTCCGTTCATGCTGTCTTTGGTCTATCCTTCTGGTTATAATTGAACTAATTTGTTACTAGATGCGCAACGCCTAATACATAATTGCATATATACTAGTTCTCCGCCTCAAAAAGTATCTAATTAAGTCCTTGTTCGAACTCCATTTCGCGACGAGTCCATTCTCTATAGATAACTCGACACGTTATTTTCTGATTATAAATTCCGAAAATAAAAACGCACGGAGTAGATAATGCTTATAACATATATTTTGCTACTTTAACAAAGGCGCTGGTAATAAATCCAACGTTTATATTAACAATAGATGGCTAAGTAAGACTAATGAAGGTAATAAAATTCATTATAATGACAGAATATATTTATGAACTATATGAGACGGGAAATTATGAGAAATAGACTGTCTGTGATTTTAAAAGATCCATTTTTGTGCTCAGTGCTGTCCTTCTTGTTGTGGATTTGACCGCATTTTTCTTGTGCGGGACAATTGATAGCACTCATAGGTCCATTTTCAGATGATGTAATTTTTGGCCTCAATTGATGGGTTCTCACTTGTCCCTTCTTCTTTAAGCCATCAATTAGCCGATTGTCTGAAAATGACGTTAGAACAAGATTTGATTTGTTAAATTCTGTAGGTTAAGTTTAGTTTTGCACGTGACTTACCCAACGCCAAATATGGTACGGAAAACGCTGGTGTGCTTCATCCAGTAACAGTTAATTATGTTACTCAGCATACAAGATAATAAGTCATCATTTGTCTGTGTTTATGATTGGCTAACGTCATAAAGAGACACTGAATACTGGCAAGGAAATCCACGCACAACCCAAACCAAAAATTGAGCCTAACTGACCTTGCATTCAATATAACAAAAAGCATTGTTCTAGAATAATTAACTTATTAACTAAATTGAACATTGTCCCTAACCTAAAACAATGACCACAAAAAATTTTAATGTTACTGTAAATATTCTTCTATGAATTTGGAAATGTAAATGAGCCTGTGAATAGCCTATGTAATATGTGTTTATTATAGGACCATGTTATATATATATATATATATATATATATATATATATATATCCCATTAGACTTCTAATCAAAAGTTAACTTATCAAATGGCATGGTGTCTGTTTATAATGACAGGTAGGGAGTGGCTAATTATAACGTCATTTTTTAACGGATTCCAAATAGGTTCCACATGAAAGAAAGGCTAACCAGAAAATATAAATTGGTGCATGACTTCATGTTGTGTGTAGTATGTGGCACGGGTGTTGAAGTGGATTGAGTCTCAGATTTCATTGTACTTGTTTATCCCTGGTTCCAGTCCAGACTGCGTAAAATTCTGGATAGTGCTTGAGGAGTTGACATTAAGGGCGAAACCGATCTACTCGATAAATTGCCTTTGCTACCTGATGCAATGTTTAGTTCATAATTACAAAACACATACACAAAAAAATGTCTCACCGCCCACTGATCAGTCATTTAATCTACTCGATGAACACAGTAAGAACGACAATGGAGTATAATAAATTATATATTTCACACCAGTCATTATATGCAAACAGATTTATTTATACTCGTTTGTAATCAGAATAGCCATTTGAGCGTTAATCGCATTTTACGATGATAACCTATCGCTCCACCCGAGATCACGTAAGTCAAATCTTAAAATTAGTAGTAATGTTTATAATAATTAAAACGTAATTTACGACATTGAGGATTATGCGTAATCTAACACTACGAACATAAATAAACATGACTAGTTAACTGAAAATAGTGTTCTGTACATACAATATTAAAAATAACCTTAAACATAGCCGTGCCTCTTCACTCGCCTACAAAATTGACCGCATCTACGTCAAATTTAAATCGAACTCGTTGGCGATGTCTTGATATTATACCTTCAGTGTATTTTTATGTACTTTCTAGTGTATTATCATCATTCATCATTATGCACAGCCATACAAAAGCCAAAAGTGACTAATATTTCACTGCCATATAACCATAAGAAGCGAAAAACCAATATATATATATATATATATATATATATATATATATATATACATACGTACATATATATATATATATATATATATATATATATATGCATACATAACGTCAAAAATTAAACAAAAATTTGTTTAGTGTGATTTACGAGAGAGAAAAAAAGTGAACCTAGTTACTATGGGTATATTTATAAAGATCACTCGCAGAAGTGAGGCAAATTAAACATCTACACAACAGCATTATATGCAGGTCCGCAATCGGGCAAAGCAACATCAGCAATACAGCTTCCTTGTGGCTTTCACTGTATCACGTCATGTCAGTTTTCTCTTTAGGCTTTGAAGTATTCGTTAACTCTACATGACGGTGGCTCTTGTTCTTGATTATTATCAAAACCCGTTCTCATTGGTATCCTATCCTGGACCTGAAATGCAGGCTTCAATCAATCGATGGACACTGGTTTATGATTTCCATTATAATCAATCACGAAGAACTTCGGACCGCGCTTGATTATCGGATGAGGTCCGGTATACTTTGGCTTTAATGTCGACTGAACAGCGTCTATTCGGACATAGTCTTGCTTACATGTGTTTAAGCACTTTCGGAAAGTGTACTATCGTTAGTTATATTCTCAGACTTTTTTAGAGCACGTTGGAGCTGTTGTGGAACTTCCTTAGCTGGTGGTTCATTACTAACATTAAATCTGCCGGAAGTTGCGGACTGTGACCAAAAGTGACCTGTGCGACTGATGCTTTTATGCTATCGCGATACCTTGATCGCATACCGAGTAGTACTAGTGGGAGTGCAGTGAGCCAGTCGGATTGTTCGCGAGACGCACATTGTGCCTTTAAACCGTCATGCATGCGTTCCACAAGACCGTTACACTTAGGATTAAACGTGGCGGATCTGTGCACATCGACTCTCAGGAATTTTAACCTATCTTGAGATATGCGTTGATCAGTGATTACTACATGTGATACACCAGATCTTGCCACCCAGTGTGGTAAGAACGCATAGGTAATTGTCTCCGCATCTTGACCAGTTAGTGGTATTACCTCAAGCCATCTTGTTTGTCGATCAATTATTGTCACACAATAGTGAAGACCACTTACTTTATGGAGAGTGATGAAGCCGACATTGGTAAATCTAAAACGAGCGTTAGGCAGCATGAAAAGGCCAAAATCTGAGTGAGTATGACGAAAGACTTTTGAGAGTTAATATGGCCGGTATGCTTTATCTCATTCTGTAATATCTCGTCGAATGTTAGGCCAAAAATAGCGTTCTTGTAACAAAATTCTCGTACCATTCACACCAGGATGACAGATTTTGATATTCACAAAAAAACCGGATGTCGACTTTCTGGGAAAAGCAAAATTTTACTAGCCACTTCTCCTTCAAAATTATATGCAATGACCTTCGTACCGCCCAGCTTAAAATTGGTAAATTTGATAGGGTGCCTTCATCGCCATGATGTTAGTTGTTCGTTTGTATCCTGCTTCGTCTGAATGTCTTTTTATGCCGACATTTTGGCATTCTGATGGACTATTGAATTTATTACAATGCGAGGCAATGAAACAAATAAAGGATAAATTGCGTTCCGCGTTGGCGTTCACATTTTCCCAGTGGAATCAGTTTAGGCTACTTTCACCACCAAAATTCCTCTACCTAGTGTCAACAACAAAATTGCACTGTAATCTGCATCCAACGTTAATTACAATTTTAACTGTGCCTTTGAACTACCTTATTTAGACAAATACTGCCTAAGATTGAATTGACGCTTGTCTGAGCACGTACCGATTGTCTTTGTGCATGTTAAAATGGGTGCTGCACGTACATCACTAAACAAGCATAATGCCTAATTAACACCATGTTTTTTCAACTTTAATTAAGGCTACATATGGGAGCAAGCTTCCTATTTGCAAGTATGTATTAGGTGTTGCGACCCTAGTAACAAATTAGTTCACTTGTGACCAGAAGGATAAACCAAAGACGGCATGAACGGAAAGTATAATCTCATGCACATTCGCTTCGTGCTTACTGGCGACTCATCAGTAGGAGTCGGTATTACGCCCTTTAACCACTATATATTTGGGTGAGGAATGTGGGATAATAGGACGGCTAATTTTATAAGTAAACTTTGTATTTAACTGTGCAAACAAGACCAATTTGCTCATGCAATATCGTTAACATTTGGATTTTTAAGCCCCACACGAAGCTGTGTTTGGTTGTTTCTTCTAAATTATCTCTCTCTCTCTCTCTCTCATCATATATATATATATATATATATATATATATATTCGTCTGATAATGAGGCTTGCTCCGCAGAACCAGGTTTGGTAATCATTCGTCACTGAAATTTATAATATAAGCGTTTGATATACTTCTTATACACGTATCCATTCAAGGCGAATAATTTTTGGTTTTATGGAAAGTATCACGATAGTTTAAAAAATGTTTCGATTATAGTTTGGAAATTTGGCCACCGTTTAGCTTTGCCAAATTTGCTGATAATTCTCAGGTTTTAATTAATTGAACATATCAATATCTCCCGGAATCGCTCTGTCTAATTCATTGAAGTTATCATTTAACAAAGTCTTCTGTGTTGGCCGAATTTTCACTGGAATATTTTTACAGGAAATATGATTAACATTTCTCGTACATCATCTACCTATTTTAAACGTTGTATTATAATTTATATTTTAAAGGGCTTAATTGATGGTCTCACGGAGAGTCGTGAAGAACTCGAGGAAATGGCTCAATGGCTTCAATCTACTGTTAATATAAGCTCTGGTAAATCGTCCAGTACGGATTCCAACAAAGTAGCGTCATTGGTCACCAATGGAAGCTCGAATAACATTGATTCTAGATCACAGGTACGCTAACAAACGAGAACACACAGGCATGACGTACGCTTATCTAATGAGTTGCCAGTAATTGTCATTAAATCACTGTAATCTCATTGCGAAGAATGTATACATGCAGACATATACACAAACCAATTTGATATACACTTTCCAAGCATTTTAAATTTTAAAAAAAGCAAGTTATGCTTAAGAGATCTAACAACAAGTATAAATGGGGCAGTTTAAACTAATATTTCCACTTGACATACTGATTGTCAACTAAGTGTGTGATGTGCGTCCCATTGAAAAAGATATCCGTACATGGATATCGAAATATATGGAAAAATCATGATGACAGTGGATTCAAACATTTCGGTACGCAATCCGAAAATCAGGTAAACTATCTATTTCCTGTCGCGCAACATGTTTCTTTTAAAGGTATGCTATCTTACTGTTTTTTTAAACCTATAAACTGGCATTTTTAATAACTGATTTGGCTTTGGGTTTTGTTTGCCTTTTAATTCAAATTTTAATTTGTCTGTTATAAAAATTCTATGGTTTTAAATGACATATTGGACCATGATTACGATTTCTGGCAGGGTTAAGAGCAGGACTTTTTTAGCGTTTGGCGCTGGTCGAAGCAATTGTTCTGCAGTATAATGGTGCACACTTAGTTTAATCTACGCTCGAACCGTCTTTCCTCCTTTTGATTAGTGGGCAGTTCAGGTATTAGATGTCAAATTAACTTTTTTCAGAAAACGTGTCGTCGGATTTTTTCGTACTCGCTCGTTGCTGTTCAACTGGCTTAGTAATACTAGCATTTGCTTTAGAGACAATGATCTAACCACATGGGACTAGTTCGTTAGGGATGCATTTTGATCTACTTTAATTTGGCAAAAATTACTGTTAATTAGACCATAAGAAAACAATGCCTAGTGTCCTAACTAGGCATTAATCTAAACGAAGCATATTTGGCATTAATATCAATTAAAACACAAATAGAACTGTATGCTAGCGTAAACATGCTAATAGACCTGATCTTACCTGTCATTCAGTGGAGATAGAGCATTTAACTATCGACATCCATTTTCATGCAGTCGGAACAGACCAACAATATTTATTTTGAATTCGATTGAAATTAAGTCTGGATGTGGCATGAATTAAACAACGGGGAAAAGTTTGCTAGAAATGTAGCACCACGTGGTGCTAGAACTATTGTACGAATCACAGGCTTGTTCTTAGTTCCTAATTTCAATGGAATAATTTCGGAACCTATTTTTCGGTCTCTCCATCAGTTCACAACTCAAAAAGTTTATAAAGACAAACTTACTAAACAAGTGTGAAATTTCATTGTGCTTATCTCATAATAACTAATTAAGTTTCATCAAATTAGCGAACGTCACGGGTGTGTATGCGCGCACATTCATGACTTGTAAGTATTCAGTTCAACATAATTACATACACATGTACATATATCTAAGGACAACTTCAGTGACTGAATGCTAGTTTACTACCTGCACACGTAAGATTAATGGTTTTATTCCTACCATGTGAAATTATGTAATCAAGTGTGATCTCAGCGGGTATAGAGGGCAAGAGAGGAAATATGGAGCAAATTTAACAGTATTAAAATTATGCTGGAGTAAGTTGTAAAAAGTTAGCAAAAGTATGCCAGAACAAATGATCCAAAAACTAGTGTTTGAATACTAATGTTATTCAAGGTTCGGAGTTTAAATACATGAATACCAAATAGTAAATTATCTACTGAAAGTGAGACCTCAGAAGTATAACTAAAAATGATGATGATGACGGTGCTGTTGATGATGATGATGTTAATGATGATAGTGTAATGTTACAATGCTGTATGAATATTTTCAGACGACAGACTCGAATGAGAGAAGAGTAGTTATGGCTGTAAGGAATAGGCGCGCAGGCCGTTGAATCACGTTGAATGTAGAAATAATGTTTATTACATATTTTTCGTGTGGAACTCTGTATCACACTGTACCTTTTACGTGAAAGCTGCTGTTCTGTGATATAATCTAACCAAAATCTCCTTTTTGGTGTGAAGCTCGCCTTCAGAACAAAGTTAGGATCGATTCCCTCCATATTTTAGAAACAATATATTATATTTTTCGCCTTTGATATATGAAATATTTGATTTTGTCGTCAAACTAATCTTGAGTGTATAGTAGGTTTTGCGAACCTAGTAACAAATTAGTTCAGTTGTGACCAGAAGGATAAACCAAAGGCAGCATGAACGGAAAGTATAATCTCATGCACATTCGTTTCGTGCTTACTGGCGACCCATCAGTAGGAGCCGGTATTACGCCCTTTAACCACTATATATTTGGTAGAAGAATGTGTACCGTCCTATTATTCCACATTCTTCTACCAAATATATAGTGGTTAAAGGGCGTAATACCGGCTCCTACTGATGAGTCGCCAGTAAGCACGAAACGAATGTGCATGAGATTATACTTTCCGTTCATGCTGCCTTTGGTTTATCCTTCTGGTCACAACTGAACTAATTTGTTACTAGGTTCGCAAAACCTAATACATACTTACATACTTATATCCATCAAGTTGGTATCATGTACCGACTCGGAAACCATAGTGTTAGTATCCGGTACTCATCGATTTCAAAAAAGGTATCAGTTACTAACACAATAGCCATAGTGTTAGTATCCTTTACAGACTCGGTATATATATTATATAGTGTGAGTTAGCATTGAAGTCGCATTGTCGTTGACTTTAGATTATGTTAGCTTCACTATTACAGGTTTACACATTCGTCTAGGAGATTGTACCGTCCTATTATTCCACATTCTTCTACCAAATATATAGTGGTTAAAGGGCGTAATACCGGCTCCTACTGATGAGTCGCCAGTAAGCACGAAACGAATGTGCATGAGATTATACTTTCCGTTCATGCTGCCTTTGGTTTATCCTTCTGGTCACAACTGAACTAATTTGTTACTAGGTTCGCAAAACCCAATACATACTTGCATATATATTAGTTCTTCGCAACAAACAGTATTTAACTGTAATCTTGAGTGTGTTTAAATTTCATTTCACCTGACTTTTATTGATTAATATATCAAATTGTCTGAATTCAACCCGAATTGTTCGCCTTCGGAAGGCCACAGTTCCTATAAGTTTCATGGCGTGAAATCAGGCTAAGTTTTTCTAGTGTTCTTGCTTATACGGGGGCTTGAATCTCACTGAGCAAGTTTATTCGAAATGAGGTTAGAAACCGCGAGCAAAACAGTCTGTATCATCATGAACAAGAATACGCAAACATTACAAAGATGTGATGCTTTACTGATGCATTAAAATGGACGAGTATTCATAGGTATTTGTTGGCTATAAATCAAATTCATAATCAACCTCAATGGAGAAAAAGCTTTCCATATATCGAAGTAATTTGGCCTCAATTTTTTTGTGGTATCTCTTCCAAATTCACGTTGCTCTCTGTGGTAAGCTAGATTAACCATTCGTTGATCATTTATTACTCTAGCCTGATCAATTTCGCAAGCAGAGTTAGTAGAATATTGTCAGTGAAGCACGCTTATTTCTCTATTAGTTGTTACGAAAGTCGTTCTTACTGATTGAGTAATTAATGCTACCGTATTAATGCAAGTCATTCTAGACAACCGACTAGAATTCATTTACACTACAACTAATGCGTGAGGTTCAGTAGTGCTGTTTTACCTAGGATCTCTGTTAATTCCAAGCTTATTGGCTCCTACCGAGATTACCAGATGTCTAAGATTAGTCAATACTCTCTTTAACAGGTCATGCAAACCTCTGGTTTTCTCGCTAATTTAACTAAGTAATAAGTAGGAGATCTTAAATTCAAGTCAATAATGCTACCCTGTTTATCCTGCGAATAGCATATATTTGTTGAAATTTAATTTTAGTTTTCACAATAATGTTTTACTAACCGGCGTAGATTTTTTTGGGTTATCAGTTCCCTGTAAATTCCTTGTGTTGCAGTCTTTTGTGTGGAAGCGCCACCGTTGTTGGAATGTTGCGTTTTCTATCGGAGTTTTCCGTTCTACTGGTGGTGATTAGAATTATTTAAATCATATTTTGTACCTTACACAACGCTGCTTATACTTGCTTTTTTCCGCATTTTGCTTGTGCGGGACAATCGATAGCACTCATAGCTCGGTAAAATCTTGAATCCTTTAGATCCCATCAAGAAATGCCAAACACCAACTGTGCACCTGGAAATGTAAAGGATTCGAGATTTTATTTAATGTTAATGATCGAAGCAAGTACTTAGTGAAACATTTACGATCTCACATTTATGAATGAATAATTATTATCAATTAGATGATACACTTTAGAATAGTAACAGTGTGATTTTTCAACTAATTGATTGTATTTGCAAGTTATCTGTTTGAACCGATCGTTGTGTTAAAAAAGGCTTAGTTAATGAACAAACCACTCTATTTAGCTGCTAGTTTGCATGAGCACGAATTCCATTAGCATTCCAATAGAATGCACTTTTTACACATTTTAGCTAACGAAGCATCCATTTTTCACGCAATCCTTGATTTTCACATCGATTGTGAATATATTAATGACTTATACCTCAGAAAATAAAGTCACCCGTTGTTTTTGTAGGATTTCAAGCATGCCTATTTTTTAATGCAGATATGATGTATTACATTGCAGTCGACTATAACCACGAGTACTCGTGACTTCCTGCCGAGAACAGAATAAAGTATCGTCTATTTTAAATTGTACAAATTTATCGCTTCATTCGCACAACCAGTTTACATCTTAGAATGTTAGTACGCTTGGTTAATAGCCTGGCCAATGATGCCGTATCTCCTGACTAAGATTCTACTGGTTATCAATTGCCTAGTTACTTATCTTGTATTTAAGCTGCTAGGCAGCAGCTACCTATTCCACAAGATAATCATTCAGAGTATCCACGGTTTTCTGTGCACTATCAGTTCCGCAAAGAACCTATTGATCCCCATTCAAAAGTACACATTGAATTCGTGTTAGGGGTGGCTGGGTGCTGTTTCGAACCCCTCGCTCCGAAGGCTTCCACATCATTCGTACTAACCAATGGAAATTATGTACAAATGATGTTTAAGCCTTCGAAGTGATGGCACGAATCAGCACCCAGCCACCACGAACACGAACTTGGAAATGGGGATCAGTCGGCTCTTTGCGGAACTGATAGGGCAAATCTACCACTCACGAAAGAAAACAGTGGATACTCTAAATATGAAGATCGCACTGCGCAATTGATAACGCCAACTTACAAAAGACAATCATTCACTGTGTAGCCGGCTACGCCATATTCTTCACAATAACTTAACTCTATAATGCTGATGCTTCCGTAGCTCTTACGGAGGAATTTTGTCCGCCGTTCCTTTAGATGACCTTTATATATGCCAATCCAAAGGAATTAAATATCAGTAAATTCAAATAAAATATAAACGGAAATGAGTCTCCTCACGTTGAAGACTTCACAAGAGCCTACGGCGATATGATCACAAAATCGAGGCTTTATTTTGGGTCATGTTGGCACCATCAAATACAGAAGAATTTAGACTATGCCTGTAAAGGCGACAATTATGCTTCGGTGCTAGGAGTAGGGAGGTCGACAACTACCTATCTCGTGACTTTGCCTGTGACTAGTTCGTGTTAGTTGTATATTTCTTGCCTTGCCCGAATGCTAACTTGGCCATAATGGTGTTGTGGCGAGGTTTAGTTTGCCTCATTTCTGTGAGTTATCCTGATAAACTTACTCATAGTAGATAGGTATTCCTTCTCTCTGTCTCTCTCTCTCTCTCTCTCTCTCTCTCTCGTAAATCGCACTAATAATTTGTCTAAAATATTATTTCTGTTTTCATTTATATTTTACACTCCTTATAATTATGGCAGTGAAACATTAGTCACTTTTGACTTTTGTATGGCTGGACATGATGATGATGATCATGAGTGCGTGTAAGCGCGGCAAGGGTTGCCAGCCATCCATGGAATCAACTGGAACGTTAATATTTGTATTCAATGGACGAATAAATATATTTCTTTCATGATACAGACAAAGGCCATGATAACGGATTCAATATCTCGGTTCCAGTCGATCAACAGGCTGGAAGTTATTATGGCTACAGTTCATCGCTAAATTTTTTTGAGTTTTGAACAAACAAAATTTCACGAAAGTGAGCGTGGACAAGAAAAATAAAGTATCAATTGATTGTCTTCATTTGTTTGACGAGAAATGTAAAAGGAAAATATTGTGGAATGGGCAGAATGTGACAAAACAAATTTATTGCTCAATCGAGCAAAGTTTTCTGAGAAAGGCGATGATTTATGCTAAGTAAATTGGACAACTGTGAGCAGATGAATAACGAAAACGGGTTGAATTTTTTTAAAGCTAAAGCAACATAGAAAACGATATATAGAATTAACTGAAAAAATTTACCATAATCCTTCCTCGGAAAACAGTTGAAAACTAGAAGTTACGTCGACAGAAAATTAGACAGGTTGAAAATGAAGTAATTAGTTAGATAGTCTGATAAGATGAAGAGAAATCGACAAATGTGTCAATTTGAATGTCATCGATCTTTGTCTTTTTTGCGCAAATTTGAAGTAGCTTAAGCCCTCATTATTCAATTGCCAACCTAAATTTACTTCCCTGCTTTTCCGTTCGCTTTTTCAATATGTATATAATTTATTTTGATGAAATTAAATTAAATAATTGAAAGTGACAAATGTAGCTTCTTGGTTGCTAATATTTAAAATTCGTATTTATTCAATAGATATGGAGGACCTAGTAAATAGCTGTGGGAACATTTATTGTGCATAATTAAAAACAAAATTAAATTTTCATATTTCTGACTATCATGGTTTACTATACAATAGCACGAAATGAATGTGCACATGAGATTATACCTTTCGTTCATGTCGACTGTTTTATTCTTCTGGTCTTATTTAAACTAAATTGTTGCTAGATATGCAACACATAATACACAGTTGCACATGCATTACTGCTTTGTAACACGTATCTATCTGTTATATTCCATAGATTGTGCTATTGAATACTTGTCTTTTTTAGTTTAATTAATATTTATGCATAACTGCATAATGCTTGAGATCTGGTTACTTTTCAATCGACAAGTACTTAATGAGGTTGAGAGCAACGTAAATTTAAACTATATTCATGTATTTGTCTTGTTAATTATTCGCGAAACAGGTCGGCCTAGATCCAACTTCACATTATTTATTTCATCTAAAAGTGCGTGTTTGCTTTATATGAAAGTTGAGGGAAGTAAAGAAAAATGAGGACAAAACTATATATATATATATATATATATATATATATATATATATATATATATATATATATAGGTGTCAGTGTTGGCTTTTTACACATACCAACTTGCAAGACAGTGGATTAGGCGACATTTCTTTTTTTTGCGCGAATGGCGACGCATTAATTTTTTTGTAATTCATGCTGATGTTTAAGGTATAAAGAACAACAGGCCATCCATTCCTAGTTGGGTAGTTATGCTTCTTTAAGGTAGTCTGCCAGCCCCGATGCTGTTAGTCAAATTGTTTAGCGGCCGGAATTTGCCTTTCGCGCCTGCCACGCGTTTTATCATTAAGTTACTACTCGTTTGACTCGTTTTATGCCGTTAGTACTGTACGTTTTCATACTACCAATGTCGATCAGATTAATTGAGTCCTGGTGATCATCAGGCCGAACGTTTCTTTGGCTACGGGTTTAAATATTTCTACAACAACGTACTTCACGATAACAATTATCATTCGCTTACGAAGCGGAATTCCTATTGGACCATTTTACTAAATCAATCTTGTTCGACTTGTAAATACTTATAAAGTTACTTTAGCTTCTATTTTCATCATTAAAGCGCTATTGTATATTAACTAACATGGTATAAACCTCCATTTGTACGTCATATTGTGAATTGTCGAGATGCGACAATTTCAACTTTCCTCAACATTCTACATAACGAAAATATCATATTCTTAATATCTGCGTGGTCACGATTATTGCCTTCTTGTTGCTTTTGCCGCATTTATGTTACTTATTCAACCGAGCAATCATTGATTGCATATGTGTAGATAAGCTTTCTTAAAGTCAAGTTTGCAAACTAGTAATAATCATCAATCCCACAGTTGGCCAGAAGAACTAGCCATTAAGCATTCACTCATTGTTCAGTTAGTGATAATAATTCTTTAAATCAATTTTAGCTCTCGTATCTAACTAGACGCATAATATCCATGAATCCATGAAAGAAGGATTCAAGCAACGAATGAATTTGTGAATGGAAGTATGCTTGAACAACTATTTCGAATAATAAATTAAGTAATGCAAATTAGTGAGTGATATAATTTCATTTGTGAATTGAGTGCATGTGTTAGTGAATGATAACATGGAAGAATGTAAGTAAGTGTATGCATCGGTTAGCGAATTACAGTATTATTGGTGAATTCAGCTAGTGAATGACAGAAGTGATTCAGTGAATGAACGAGAAAAGAGAGGGCAGTTTGAGCGAACAGTTCCATCCTTGATAGAATATTGAATAAAGCGTATGAGTGAGAAGGAGACTAAATGCATGAGTAAGTAAAAGAATCAACATAGTAATGAGTATGCGAGTTATGGAAATATTGCAGACAGTAGCATTGAAATAAAGGCTATCAGTTTCTGCAAGTGCCGTGAATTGAAAATGAACCACTGTTCGCGATTAATTTATTGATAAATTACCAAGATTAGATCGAACTTCATTTCCAGTGGTTAGTACGAATGACGTGGAAGCCTTCGGAGTGAGGGGACGAATCAGCACCCAGCCACCACGAAGCCGAACTCAACGCATACTTGGAAATGAAGATCAATTGGATCATTGCGGAACTGAGAGTGCAAATCTACCACCCACGAAAGAAATTCGTGGATACTCTATATGTGAAGATCGCACTGTGCAACAACGAACAACAACTTTCAATAGATAAATTGATTAATAATAGAGTTAGAGATTAAATGGGTTGATAAGGGATCAAGTTTTAAATTAGCGTGAAAGAGGATGACCAACACGATAAACAAATAACCTGAGTTTTGCTTGCGACAAAATGCTACTGTATTCCTTTCAGCCTATCGAAAATAAGGTCCAGGTAATTATAAAATATCCTCAAGTATTTTTTGAAGTTAATATTTTGCGGTGTGTCAGCATTAAGGTTCTCAATGCCGCGTTTTGCGTACGCGGGTAATAGCTGTACACGGGCAGTTACACAAAGATCCGATTTTTCACAATTTCCAATTTTGTTTTGTCTTTGATCGGGTTGACTTGTTTTCACTAATATCCTGTGATGCATGGTTCATTAATGACTAAATAAATGAATAAAGCCACTTAAAAGCAAAAGTCTATTCGTGTTAATAATATAAACATAACAAAACTACCGCCAGTCGCACGCATTGTCGCGTTTCGACCTTCCATGATAATTATCAGTGTACGACGGCAAAATGACCAGTGAAGATGAAACCGCATTGAATATATATGGAAATCAAAATTAGATATGCGGCTCTTACCTCTAGTAGTCTTCCATACATTGTACTTGACTGGAAATTTCGGCTGCACAATTTCTATGCAGTCACGAATATTGGCTGTTTGCATCTTTCGCCACGCACATATATATAGGTAATACAATTAAACAATAATTGATTGCGTAGGTGGTGGTAACATTTCTTTAAATCAAGTTTGTGAGCTTGAAGTAAACACCAATCCAATTGTATTTAACCAGTACTCTGATGATGATCATGGAAGGTCGAAACGCGTCAGTGCGTGCAACTGGCGGAAGTTTTGCTATGTTGTTGGACGACTGGTTAAATACAATTGGATTGGTATATACTTCAAGTTCGAACACTTGTTACCACCACTAGTGCAAACAATTATTGTTAAATTGTATTGCATATATATATATATATATGTGTGTGTGTGTGTGTGTGTTTGTGTGGAGAAAGCTGCAAACTGTTAATGTTCGTGATTGCATAGAAATTGTGCAACCGGCATTTCCAGTCAAGTACAATTTATGTGAGACTACTAGAAGTGAGAGCCGCATATCTAATTTGGTTTCCATATATATGCAATATGGTTTGATCCTTGCTAGTCAGTTTGCAGTCGTACTCTGATGATGATGATGAAAGGTCTAAATCCGTCAGTGCGTGTGATTGGCCTTAGTTTTGCTATGTTGTTCGACGACTACTTAAATATAACGGTATTTGTGTTTACTTCATGCTCGCAAACCTGATTCAAATGTATAGGACATTTCCATCTACCATGATAACTACAAGCGCATCAAACTTCTTGGTGGTAACACTGGACGATATGGCATCGAAACGAGCTGAATGGCGATCTTGTTAAGATCTCTAGTAAAGTTATCTACTTACTTTGCATTTCTTAGATTGGCAGAGTTAATTGCGAAGTCTTCTCTTGTTTACGAATCGATTCAAAGAAAATCACAAGGAAGCTGTATTACAAATTTCGCCTTTAATTAAATAGAATTGTGTAGAGATCTAAGTTGCCTTATTTTATTGTCACTTAGGTAAATATATCCTTTTGTACTACATCCACCCCTTCGTAAATCACTGTTTTTTAATGTTTTTATATATTTTTGTGTCTTTATTAATATTTTTTAAATATTTATTGCTTCTTATTATTCAGTCGTGGTTATATGGCAGTAAAGTATCGGTTAATAGTTGATGTTGTATTGTTGTCTGTGATAGCTATGATGACGAGAAATCAAGTGTCGGAAACGTGCTGAACATGTGACCAGGCTGGTGTGTGTTTAAATATAAATATATTTGAATTAATAAGGTAAACGCTGTAGACTAATGTATTATCGAAGTATAATTCTAGATATTTTAAAATATGTATATCGTAAAATTCCGAGTCCGCTGAGGTTCGACCGCAACTTTGTTGTAACGTGATACAATTTTTTAAATTATTTTAGCTAAGCTGTATATGTTTATAGCTAGTGCACACATATTGATTAAAGTGGCGACAGTTTACCTGGATATGAATGTACACAGTAAGATCAACGCGGTATGATGATAGCAATTCTTGAAATAAAATTTGAGAACTTCAGATGAACTCCAATCCCACGTTATTTAACCAGTCGCACAACATGGCAAAACTACCCTCGGTCACACATATTGACGCGTTTCGACCTTCCATGATCACCATAAGAGCACGATGGCAAACCGAATAACAAAAATCATCTCGCATTGCATAAATTAGTAAAGAAAAATTTGGTATATGGCTCTCGTCTCTAGTAGTCGCAAAAACCTTGTAAATGACAAGAAATGTCGAATACACAATTTCTGCGGGAAACTTCTAGCGGTAAGTGCCGTATATCTTTTGTTGCTTTTCTTATATATGCATTGCGGTTTGATCCTCGCTTGTCAGTTTGCTGCCGTACTCTGATGATGATCATTAAAGTTCAAAATTCGCCAGAACGAGTGATTGACGGTAATTTTATGTTTTGCGACTGATAAGACACAATGCAATTAGTGTTTATTTCATGGTTGCAAAGTTGTTTAGAATAACTTTTCTTGCCACCCGCTCAATCAATGATTTTTTTAATTTAATAATTTAATTTGTCTAACTTGGCTATTTAGGTTCTCGTTTTATAAATCATTTTGCTGCATTTTATTGTACATTTTATTCTTTTCAAATTCTAGACGCAAAACTTAGAGACAATTGGCTCCGAGGAAGGTGAGCTCAGTTTTAAATATTTATCGTTTACTTACCTCTATCGATAAAAATTTATGCAACGTAATTGAAACCTAAAATTTCTACTAAAGTTGTACACTTTTTAAAATCTCATTGGATATTCGCAATCAATATCACTACATTGATAAACTTTAAATAATAATAGATTGCGCGGGTGGTAGTAACAATTCTTTAAATCACGAATGTGAGCTTGAAGTAAATACCAATCCCATTGTTGTTCGATGACCGGTTAGATATAATGCCTGTGGCTGTTGAACCCTTTTGTGGCGGGGAACACACGCCGAGTCATGGTGCCGTCGTCGGGCTCATGTGGTATTTTATAGGAGATCCGATTGCCGGTCGGAAATCCACCACGCCCTGGTGACACCACCGCCATAGCCCCGTTAGCCCATGTACGATCGGCTATCGAGACATGGTTGACACCGTCGTACCACGTTGAGGAGGTGATGGACTTTACGACAGGATTACATGGACTCCTGGACAGTATCCCGTACTTCCGAATGGCGAATGAGCTCTCAACAGCCACCGGCAACCATGCAACTTACTGCTGCCTTGCAGACTGCGCTTGGATGTGCAAAGGCTAGAGGTGCGTCCTCGATCAAAAAGCCGAGTGGTGAGGGGACACCACTTGTACCAAATTCCCAAGAAACTCCATGAAATGTCATGGATCCGGCTTATCCTCCAAAAGGAGTCAGCCGCAGTAAAGTAAAGTAAGTAAGTAGATATAATGAAATTGGTGGTTTACTTCAAGCTCGCAAACTTGATTTAAAGAGTTGTTACCACCACCTGCGCAATCAATTATTGTTTTATTTTATTGACTATATTTAAAGAATTGATGAACTTTGTTTATAAAATTTCTTTACTCTCGGTGTAGGCGATGCTGTTTTTTGCTTATTGAATAATTCCAGAAATTTCCGTTAAATTACATCAAGTTTGTGACGTTATTCCATGGATTCAGATTGGTTGTGTACTACTTCCCCAGATTTTGTGGTTCTACAATGACAGATTTGGAGTGTATAGTTGGAACTTGGGGTCTAAACTGATGTCATGTAGGCTCTATCTGAAGGAAAAGCTAACTATGAATCATGAATTAATATATGACTAAAAATTATGTGTAGCCTTCGGCAGGGTGGCTCATTGAGTAAAGTAGCAGAATTTGAAGCAGACGTGCCCCAGTTTGAGCCCTGTTTGCAGCAATTTCTAGACAGTACGTGAAGAGTCCTCAATATGGACAAAATCTGTTTACTGGATGAATTGCCATTTATACCCTATATAATGTTTATTTTACACTGACAGATGTATGTATATAGTGGAACTGATGTCTAAATCAAGATCGCAACCTTGATTTAAATCATTTTTATCTCCGCCCGCACGACCAATGTTCGTTTAATTATATAAATGTTCAATTCATTAATACTTCGCCAGGTAGTGTGGTGGTTGTTCTTTAATAACAGATTGGGTCTGGTTAATTGGTACTTTAGGTGCAAAAGAGATGCCATATAGGCTAAACCTAAAGGAAAGGCTAGCGAAGAAATATTATTTGGTATATAGCTGGAAATTTTGTGTATCGCGCGTCAGAGTGGCTCACTAGTTAGAGCTACAGATTCCGAAGCAGACGTGCCCATGTTCGAGCCCTGTCCGCGGATAATTCTAGTCAGAATATTAAGAGTTCTCAAAAAGGACGAACCAGATCTACTGGATGAATTGCTTTCTCTACATTATACAATACATAGTTTATACTAAATTATGGATATATATAATGGGATTGATGTTTATATCAAAATCGCAACCTTGATTTAAATGATTGTTATCATTATCACGAACAACAATTTAAAAGTCTTTAGTTACTGATGATTATCTGGCATACAATAGAGTTCGTATTGTTTATATATATTTGTGGGATGTAAAAAAATACTAGGTCGCCCATTCCAAGTGGGAATGGTTTGTACACAGAGGTTTCCTTCTGTTAGATAATTTGCTAAACAACGGTGATCAGCACTGTCTGCCCAGGTGCTCAGTGGCCATAGCTTCTTTAAGCAGCCGAAACCTGCCCTTTGCGTTTGGATTGCGTGCTCTCATTCCGTGACTAGCAATATAACTAAGTGCTATTGCGTAGTTGAACCAAACTCGAGGCTTCACATAAAACGGGATGATGGCTGTATCCCATTAGACCTAGCAATATTCATGCTGCCATTACTGGGATGACTAGCCAGTGCCGACGTTCGTCAGCTGGAAATTTCTATACATACGGGGTTTGAAATCCACATAAAGAACAAAAAGTATCAAGGTCATTTAGATCTTTATAGTTAAATACAAAGCCATACAACTGACGTACCATTTACGCTGCATCGCTCCATAACACGATTTAGTGCCACGTTATGCTCTAACTGCAAAAAAAGAAAAGAACTACAGAATAGGGCCCACCCCGTATTTTAACGGCTAAGCCAGCACGACGGGTTCCTGTAGAGAATGTAGGTTACTGCCAGAAATTGGATTGTTTAATAGATTTTTTAATGATTGTTTTGTTTGCATCGTTAACTTCACCTGATAATTACGAATTTTAAATCGATAAGCAGACGATATTTCAAGCGGAGCCAAACGTAAAGAGACAATCAGGCATGGTCAACTGGTTCGGCGATAAGCGTCACAAATAGTTGTGCCAATTTTGCTGAATGTTATTACAAATATAATGTATATATATATCAGCATAAATCAAAACCAAGCTAACCATTAGATAAACAAACCGTACACGAATTACATTACACCATTCGTACTAACCGGTGGAAATAAAGTTCGATCTAACCTTGGCTTATTAGATCGAACTTCGTTTCCAGTGGTTAGTACAAATGGTGTAGAAACCTTTTAAGTGGTGGGACGATTCAGTACCCAGCCACTACGAAGCCGAAAGCAGCGCGTATCTGTAAATGAGGATTAATCGGATCATTGCGTAAATGAGAGTGCTAATCGATCACTCACGAAAGAAACACGTCTATATGTAAAATATGATGATCGCACTGCGCAACCCAGAACAACAACATTCAATGTTAGACATTGTTTTAGTGAAAAGTTAAAATGCCCGTAATGTCAGAAAGATGCTGTTCGAACACCTGAGAAACCATTATTCGACTGGAAATGAGCCCGAGATACACACTGGTAACAACAACTTTTTAATCATATCTCTGTTACGTTTCATTTCACTGGTCTTAAATAAAAGTTAATCTTCATTGATGCTACCGAGGTCAGCTAGCTTGAACACCTGAACTGCGGGCAGCGCTACGTAATTATTCAAAGTAAAAACTTAAACTTCCGATCACGAGTGTGACTTGAGTCGAGTGTACCGAGGTTCAAAGTCGTCCTTGTACAAGCCAAGGCTTTGTAAAAGATACCTCTTTATGACAGTGATAAAATCGTCCTTGTGCAGTTCGAGCTCATCATCAGAGTTATCCGGCGCATCATTTCCAGTCATCCCGATTGCAACCTGAGAGACGTGTCAGAGCCGCTTTTCTAGTTAGTTCAGCTATATTACTGCCTGACATCCCCTCGAGAGATTAGGAATATGCCAATTCCTGTAATGTTTCCTCAGTAAGCGATTTATATAATGAAAAATCCCACAGCTGTAGCCGAAGAATTTGCAAGCTTTGATTATCGTGCGATATGATCACAAACGCCTTAAATTGCAGACCTGTTAGTCGCTCTCACTACCATTACGCAAGAGCATTTCTCCATCAATATATCATTCCAATGTGCCATAAATTGAGTCCTCACTATTCGCGTCGACTCATGATCGGTTAAACACCGACTGGACAAAAGGGTATCAATTTCATTTTTTTAAATAATGGACGGAATCAATTAATGCACCAGTGTGAAAACTGCTTCTACAAATTTCTGTGTCTCACCGTACCGCATGTTTAATAAGTCGCTTATCTGAAGAATGATAAAAAAAGGCATTTGACCCGCGGGCCATGGCTCAAACAAGCATGGTGTTACCACAACCTAATTGTCCATGTTAAAGAACACATTTGAGCGGTTGAAGCTAACTCTGACTACTAGCTGATAATTTATCGGCTAGATTAAATGGCAATAAAACTCAGAAATGTGATTCATTAATAGGTTCATCGAGGCCTCCTCTTTTTTGCCAAGTAGTGCTCAGACTTATGGTGTCCACTGGGTTTGGGACTATTCATGCTTCCTAGTCCTTCAGGTTTGGAGTTGGTATACTCAATCGCAGACAAGTTAACACATCTTTAGCGCGTTTTCTTGCTAGACGTTTGCCCATTTAAGTCTGGTTCATTGAGTCGATGGTATACTCCAAACCGCATATTTTAAGTCTTATCAATTCCATCGAAAAGCCGAACACGACAAATTCCTTGGTATGCATAGTCATACAATTTTACACTGTAAAATCGGAAGGTCATTGTTATCACTGCCTGCGCAACCATTGCTCGTTTAATTATACTGATTAAATTTTTTGTTGATAAATCTCACAAATATCCGGCTTTAAAAGAAACATGTTGCGAGACAGGAAATAAACAATTTACCTTATTTTCGGATTGCGTACCGAAATATTTGAATCCACTGTCATCATGATTTTTGCAGATATTTCGGGCTCCAATTACGGAGCCCTTTTTCAATGCCAAACACATCACACACTTAGTTGACAATCAATATGTCAAGTGGAAATATTAATTTAAACCGCCTCATTTATACTTGATTTTAGATCTCTTAAGCATAACGTTTTTTTATAAAAATGTTAGGAAAGTGTATTTTAAATTGGTTGAAATAATCATCCTTGATTACTTGTTGTTAGTGTAGCGCCTTTAACATACATTTATCTATACATGATGGCAAGGTTTATTTTATTTTATTTTCTTTGCACTATTACTAGTATCTTCTTTATCAGGCAATTTTTAATTTCTTTTGCGTACCGTTTAATTTAACTTTCTACCCTATTGAAACACTTTATCCGTTTCTAATTTAATTTTACTACCTATTAATTATTTACTCTATTAATAGTGTCATTCCCCCTCCTCACCGAAATGCCACTCGTAATTACTTCATTTAGAAAAGTAAGTGTAGAATAGGTCTGACGTGTGCAGCTAGGAAATGACAGTTATCATTTTAGTTTTACTTGTATGACCGTTACACGTGCCTGTAATTACATGTAACAGATTAGCTCTTAGTTTTAAGTAAACGCTCACGCACATACACACAAACACGCTTATCCAGTGAATAGTCAGATGTTGCCAAATCGCTGTAATTTCACTGGGATGAGTGTACACTTGCATTAACTGATTACTCCTCAATTCAAAACAAACGAGAACACATACACACAGGCATGACGTACGCTTATCTAGTGAGTTGTCATTAATTGTCATTATATCACTGTAATCTCATTGCGAAGAGTGTATACATGTAGACACATACACAAACCAATTTAACATACACTTTCCTAACATTTTTTATAAGAAAACCTTATGCTTAAGAGATCTAAAATCAAGTATAAATGAGGCGGTTTAAATTAATATTTCCACTTGACATATTGATTGTCAACTAAGTGTGTGATGTGTTTGGCATTGAAAAAGGGCTCCGTAATTGGAGCCCGAAATATCTGCAAAAATCATGATGACAGTGGATTCAAATATTTCGGTACGCAATCCGAAAATCAGGTAAAATTATCCGGCTTATTGCATCAGGATTATGACTTTGACCTGTGATACCATATTTGGTAGGTTCCGAATGAGTAGGTCACTTGTCAATGCCTCGTTTATTTTTATTCCAACTACTTCAGTGTTTTTTCGTACATAAACTGAGTTGAGAGATCTCGTTTTCTGACGGAACAAGGCCTCTTCATTGGTACCATTAAAGGCTGGTTGGTAGATAGCTAGAATTCAACTCTGATATTCAGGCGATAACATCGTTTGTATTTGAAATTAACATTAATCATATGCTGGTAATTACTGCCTATGAAGGAATTCCCAGGCGAAACGTATTTGAGCGGCATAATAAGTAGACACCATTTATAAAATTTGTTCTTCAAATCATGTATATTTTAGCATGTTTAGTCTCAGGAAATGACAGCAGATTAGCTGCATCAAGCATTAACATTATTCTTGAAGTAGAGGAAAAATATACGTAAAATACAAATTAATTGTTCTATCGTATACTTACGTTTTTCATTATACTCGTTTATATGTAATTATGTTCGCTTTTATATATATTTTTCTAGAGAGTAAGTTTTTCGAATCTAGTAACAAGTAAATTCAAATGGGAATAGCATTACAAAAGTTATAATCTCATGTACACATTATTTTCGTGCTTATTTGCGACTTATCAGTACGAACCAGTACTACGCCCTATACTCACTATATATTAAGGTGAAGAATGTGAAACATTTAGGCTGTAAATTCTGTTTTACGAATGCGTATTCCAGCAGTAATGGAGTTAAATTCCTATAGTATTCGGCGATGAAAATTCAAAGCTAACACACTATATATAATATATGCCGAGTCTGTAATTATTACCACTACTTATTTTCCAGATGTGCTAAATTTCACAAAAATTGAGAATTTAAACAAATTCTGAATACCTGTTGCTCCAGAAAATCCATACACTGTGGCCTTGATAGACATCATTTATCTCATTTCGCGATAATCATTACATCATTAAATTAAATATATAATAGTTATATTTTGTTTTTTGCGGAGAACTAGTATATATGCAATTGTGTTGCGCTCCGCGTTAGAAATAAGTCAAAATAGAAACAGACGCTAAATGAAAATTAACATGAGCGAAATTTATAATCTCATTTGCACATTCGTTTCGTGTTTACTGGTGACTCATCAATAGGGGTCGCTATTTTGCCCTAAACACACTATATATTTGTGTGAGGAATGCGGTACAATTGGACGGTACAATCTCTTGTATGAATGTTTATACCAGAAGTAGTGGTGTTAAATTCATATAAAGTATACGACAATACGACTTCAAAGCCAACTCACTATATATAATATGTACTCAGCCTGTAAATTACACCAAAACCATGGATTTGAGTCGGGCTTTCTTTTACACTAGACTTTTAACGCTATCATTTCTGAATAACTTTGACTGTTTTGTTTTTTCGGTGTTTTTGTTGCTGCTGTTGTTGTATGATTGAAAAAAGTTATTCGAATTTCTTATTAATGAAATTAACAATACAATTACCCGATTCTTGTTTATCTAATGAAAATGTTTACGTCGACTGCATAATTTTATTCCGTATATTCCGGGACCGTCTTCTAAGATCCTTTACAAAAGCAGGATCGTGATACCACAAAAGAATTAAAACAAAATATTGACAGTGGACTTAAATACCTTGTTTCAAAAATAATGGTAATAAATCATTTCCCTTTTATTTTTCTTTGATTAATAGTTTCCCGAAATATAAGCTGTTGTTTATCTCTGCGAAACATTATCAGGTTTATATATTTACTGTTTCAACTAATACATGTTACATGCATTAAACAAAACATGTTGCGCGTCGGGGAATAGATTAATTACCTGACCTTTGTTGTGCTCAACAATGAGTTTGTGGGATTTAGTTTCCGTTAAAAAAGGTTTCCGAAACCGGAAACAAATATTCTGAGTTCAATTGAAGGCAATGGATGCAAACACCTTGTTGGATACAACAAGGACCAGGTAATTTTATATGCATGTCGTACGCTACAACATTTATCTGAAAGAGGAATTAGACGGTTGCGACTGTGGATGTGTGTATGCTCGAAAAAGATTAGTGATGAGCTTATCTGCATGGAGGAAGTAAATAGAACAATTCTTTGACTGGATCATGAAAGTATGCCATCATACAGTGTACGTGTATATATATATATATATATATATATATATATATATATATATAAAAATGTGTGTTTGTTTGTGTGTATTGTTATGCTTATGTGCGTGTGTAAACAGTTACTGAAGTAAAATATTTATAACCTGCTTAATAAACTGGACCTTTCATAATCATCTCATGTTTGTTATGAATAGAACAGACCAGATATTTAGTAAGGCACTATGTTTGGTCATATACAAACCTTAAAGGACAACCGTAAACATTCTTCAACTATGATTGCCCACTGATTTATATAGTATGTATGTATGTATGTATGCAGGTATGTATGCATGCAGGTATGTATGCATGTATTTATGTATCTATGCATGCATGTATGAATACATGTAGTATGCATTTATGTTTGTATGGATATATTTCTTCAGGTATATATATATATATATATATATATATATATATATATAATTTAAAACATTTTCTATTTAAATAACATTTTGTAATATTCTTAGCTGACTAAAGGGGCAGCATTTGCGTTATGACCGAATAGATCGTTTGCAAACACTGTTATCGAAACTGAATCGTTTTCTGATTTTCTGAAACCAAAAAACGATGTAGAGTTGCGAATCACCGAGTGCGATATTTTCTATCAGCAGTTTAAGAAGAAAACTTTATCTTTACATGACCTTAACATTGAGCTATGAACTGTGCTTTTTTATATATTTTCGCTTATGTTTATTTTACCTATTGAGCTTTTCACATATTCCGTCTAGTGTGCAAGCATTTTTAATTTGTAATTTTACTGTACTATGTAACTTCATGCCCTTGTACTTTATCTAAATTTTCTATAAAAACAATCTGATTCTTCAGCCAAAATGACTACTGCCGAAAACATTGATCGTTTTTATTGTATTGTATGACAACTATTTCTGAATAAACAGTATTTATTTAAAATCTTTTGTACAATTATTTAATGAACTTCTATTTATCTTAAACAAGATGCATTCGGAGTTGTTGCATGCTTCTTTGTAAAAATGTTCATTTATTTTTATTTTTCTTGTAATTACCTTCTTTTGCGTCGCTAGACTTTGAAACCTTGATTGGTCAACTGCGTGAAGCTCAGCAACGCCAGCAGGAGCAGGCAGTTCTAACACCTATGCATTTGAACCCATCCATTAGTGGTCTCGGCAAACCTCACACCCAACTAAACGAGACTGCATCTACGGTGCGTGGCGTTGGATCATCTAGTTCATCCTCTGGGACCAGACAAATGCCATTGACTACGGATGATCTTGTTGTACTATGATTAAGCGCATGCTCGGCTGTTTTCGTTTGATGTGCCGCATGTTTGTGTGTATAGTGTATGCCGCATATAAGCTGAATGCGAAAATCTGCTAGGTTATGCCATTTTTCGTCCTTGGCGTGGTTGCCTTCTCAGCTTCTCGGCAAATGTGTTAATCTATCTACGGTTTTATCTTTTTTTTCAAATTCATGGGTTTTTCTGATTTTGACCAAGACAGCAAGTACATTTAGGAGAATGTTGTATTATGGGATGCTTTAGACCATCGGCCGAACAAGGGCAACCGCCTGCGATTACGTAGACATTAACCTGATTAAATGAAAATACATTCATAACGCGTTCGCGAATTAAGCAGCTAAATGATCACCTGCATTTTTCTTTCTAAAATCAATATTTGCCTAACGTTGGAAGCGTGCCTGATTTAGAGGTGCGTATGAGGTAATAGTGAGTTAGTGAGTGAGTGAATAAAGGCATGTAAAACGCTTAATGGTTTATTGAGTCGATGAACAAATGAGTGAATAGATGGAGATGGCGAGATACAATCTGTAGTATGCTGTGTTGTTTAAGTTGCTGCTGCTGTTTATTATTTTCGACTGTTCATTTTGCCTCCACTCTCGTGCTCGTTGGCGCGCACACACCAGCCGCCCCCGACCCCCTCTCTCTCTCACACATACACACACACAACTCCCTCGGAATGTTGCTTTGTCTATTTTCCGTTATTTCTCTCAATCTCTCACACACACTTTCACTTCCTTTGTCATTCATACACGAACTCTCTCGATTTTAACTATCTATAATTCATAATATATTCATCATTAATTATCGAAAATGAAAATTGAACACGCGTTCATTAGAAGTGGACTTAACGCATGCCTGTTTGTTGCACAGCATTGGACTATTTTTTCCAATTTGACATTTCACAGATATTTAGTTATTTTCTAACCAGATTTCAATGTACGTTTCGTATTTAATTTGTGTTGATTTAATCTACCGAGTAGACGTGTGTTTATTGATTTTCTACTTCTCGGTATTATTATTGCAGTCTTGTGGCGGCTGGCTTTGACAATCCAATTAAATCTTAATACAATCATGAATAGAATTGAACAATTACGGCCGTCTTCATGCAATACAAACATAATATATATATATATATATATATATATATATATATATATATATATATATATAAACTTAGTTTCAATAAAAGAGCATCTTCTTTTCAGTTAGTTTTGTAAGTTTTTTGAAAATACAAGTAACTCCTTGCTGGATCGCAGTTCGATTGAACGTCTACTCATGGTAGAAATAGAGATATTAAAGTTTATTTTTGAAGCAAATACCTCTCTGTAGTGACAGGAACTCAGACTTCGCTGTGTTGTTTTGTAGACTGTCGTAATGTTTGGGTTCCTTAATATAGGACGGTTTAAACATTCTTTGGCGTATTTAGGGAAAACTGATGAGCTTGGCACTGAATAAAGAACCGTCTTAATTTTACTACTGGCTGATGTTGCAAATTGTGGCTGTCAGTCTTTGCTTCATTTGAAGGTAAGTTGTTATTGATTCTTGAATGCGGACACAAGTTGTTTATTCTCACTGGTTGAAGTTAGCGGACAATATTGCACTATCTGTGGTAAACATTCTTTAGCTCATAGTTGCATAGGGCTACAATATATGCATGTTTATATTGACATGGTGTATGTAATTACAATTTCATATAGAAACGGAATCGTATGCCATAAAATACATGAAGAAAGTTTAAGCCCATGGATACATGCTTTCCGCCCCGTTTGACTTATCTTGAAAATCGGTATGCAATACCTAATACATGGTGGTGAATTTATTCGTTCTCCGCAACCAAACATATGCACTTGTTCGTTTTTGTATCAAGCAAATTGTGCAACAAAGTCTACCCTTAGTGTACAGCAATGAATAATCGAATTTATTTATGTGTAGTCCACTGCGTGTCAAAGCAATTATGATTTTACTCAATCAAATGTGTGCATGATGATTTAATTCGATGGAACTTCTTAGACTGAAACATGATCGATTTCCATATATCCTTGATTTATTTTGAGCATTTTAAACCTGTCTTTAAATACCGATGTGTCAGTATAGTCCTGTATAATTTGATTTAATGCTTTTGCGTATCAGTAATGCTCATGGTGGAGCCGTATTACTTTCTAAACGAAATCCACGATTACATTTGAGAATTATTGATTGATTTTTATACTACTACTACTAGTACTACTACTATTAATATTACTTCACAGCATTACACTGGCATAATATCCAGATGTTTCACTGCTGGCTTTTCATGAAGTTCATAGTTAAGCGGGGAAAAAAATGAAAATTAGGTATGGTTTTCAATATGAGAGATTGAGACTATGTTAGTCTGACCGCGCTTCGTTTACCTGACAGGTAATGGCAAATTCAGCGGTGCTTTCACTGCATCAGTATAAATCATTCATTCATAAGGGCACACAAACTATAACACCAACAGTAAGTTCCAGTCTTGTGTTTCTTCATTTGCATAATCCTAACACACCATCAGTAGTCGTGAGCCTGATCGGTGCTTTTATGTCCCTTTGCTAGATTTATGGCAGATTCTGGTTTCTTAGTGTGCTATTTTGAACATGCTTTGTTTTTAAAACCTTGAAAATGCGCGTCTGTTACAATTATACTACATTAAACATTCGAACTAGAAGAATAGAACTGTACAATCAAATTAACTACGCTTCAATCTTTCAAAATTCGGGTGAACACATTTTCAGAGATATTCCTTCAATATCACTTGATAAATAACGAATAAGTCTCTCTGGTTAGTAAAAGTATTAAGCCTTTTTATCTCACATGATCGCCTTGAAACTAAATTTGTAACAGAACTAAACACGACTTCTCTAAGCTTTAGCAATCCTTACGTAATTTACCAATTTTGAATGTGCTATATTATCAATTTAGGGTTATAAAACTTTTAGAGGACACTGAGGCGTCTTTCGGCGTAACTCCAGTGAACGTAGTGGCTGGTTAGTCTTGTGCAGTCATGTTACATTTTCGACGTGCTTTTGACAAAACGCCCAGTATCTCGATGAATATATCTTATTATTTTATAATTGATTCGAAATCATTTACATGAAAAATAGGTGAAGCAGTTTTCCTCGCACTATATAATGGAGATATTGAAAATAATTGAGTTATAGCTAGGCTTTTGGGTGGAAGTAATACTTCGTACACAAATTCTCAACTAACCTCTCATTTTTAATTTCTTCTTTTTGCTATAAATTACTTTCTTTAACGGGCCTATCTGTTCGTTATAGATTTAGCTTCAGTATGAAAAATTTATTATAATATTTGTTCATTTTATTTAATGGAACTGGTACATTTTATGTTTTTAGCACAATTCACGATCATAAATCAATACAGTATCAATCGTTAACAAAAAACTAACTACCTAGATGGTATCTGAAGAAAACTCGTGTGTAAGAAAGGTTGTCTCATTCCACACCTCTCTTATGCTCTTTCAGTCTTTTTGGGTCAAAAGAATGATGGCTCATTCTAGTTAAACAAACACAAATTGAAGATAGTAGTAAACCATATATCGCGCAAAACCTGTTTACGATGACTTGATGTCGTTCCTTATTGTAATTGAACTAAATAAGTCTTGGATATAATACAACTTATATAGAAGCAAATAGTTTTATATATATATATATATATATATATATATATATATATATATATAACAAATGTATACGTAAAACAGAATTATATAAGTTATTTTTTCCTAAATAACTGAAAATAATAATTTAGGTTTTGTAGATGTGTTGTTTTAAATTCATTTTATTCGTTGGTTTTCATATAAACGATTTCATGTTTACCTGTTACTAATTGGGTTATATATATATATATATATATATATATATATATATAATGTGCTGAATATCAAATAATTGGTTGATTAAGCCATCGAAAGGATAAACTCCGTGTTCCACGCATTACTTTCTCAAAGAATCTTGGTTGGAAAGACAATTTATCTCTGAATCAGGATTTCTATCTTGTTGGGAATCCATGTCAGTACTACCTATGATTACTAGTGGGCCAAAAATCATCAACACATTACCAGTAGTCAATCATATTGGCTACAAGTCCACGGAAACCATGGACTTCATTTGAAACTAAACAAATTATGCGCTGAACCTGATCATTAGCTTGTCTGAAGCTGTTTTGCCTTTAAGAATACATGAACTAATCGGTCTGTGTAATAAATTGCTCGGTATACAAAATGTGAACAGTCAACGCCATTCATTACTTTGATATCCTAGAGATCATTTTCAAAGGAAGCTTCTGCTACTCAGAAGTAATATAATATTACAATGTGAACCACTTAACAAAAAGTAACCAGAGCAGAAATAATTTAGCTTGTATCGACTGCTAAATTTATTCGTAGCGCTTCCTGACCAGGATAACGGCATTTCCTAAGATTTGTGCTTTACGCGTCTGTTAAATGCTTTGTTTGTTAGAGTCCTAAGATTTAGAATTGCCATGTCTGCCGACCGTGGGTAAATGGTACACACTTGATCTTGTAGATCGAAAGACCGCAATTATCCAAACACCTTGGAGCATGATGCATTTTGTCCAGTGGTATTTAGGATACATTCAGCATTGTAGATTTCTTTTTTACCACTTTGAACGTATATTGTTGCACGTACACACACATTCGCACAAAAACAAACACCTATATGTATAATTATTTAATATTTTTGCTTTTTTTTCCCTATATTTATGCGTATTCTTGTATGTTCCTACTGCTTGTTTCTCGAGAAGGATATTTATTTTTCCTTGTGTGCATATATGTTTAATCTTAAATGCCATTACCCACAAAATGTCATATTTGGTTTACTAGTTAGTATAGCTAGTTATCGTATGGTTAACTTGTTATACTAAATCAGCAAATTGTTTTAACCGAGAGAATGGAGGATTTTAAAAAAATAAATATTTAAAGCCTACTATTTACTGAAACGACAAAATTCGTAGCATTGCACGACTGAAATTTGCTTAGTTCTAAATTGAACAGATGTATTTATTCCAACTAGAATTTTGCATGTAAATATTGAATACTTCGTCATTAACAGACTATTGGAACATGTTCTTCCTAAGGCAGTCTTTCGAAAAAAATATGACTATACTGGTTTTAAATCGTCACTGAAATAGCGAATTCACTCTTTATTCTTTCTTTTCTCGTCTTTAAAATGATCGACACCAAAAGCTGAACATTCGCGTTTTTTGTGTTTCTTCGATCTTACACTGTCGTAATGCTTTCCCATAGGTAGTGGGACTGCTTGAACGGCGATGTCCGCCTTTGGAATTCAGCTACAGGTATCTATTGTTTGCCAAGCTTCGTTATTCCATTTTTTGTTTCCGTATCCTCCACTTAACGTAAGCTATCGAGCTGTTGTAACGGTAATTGCGCCAGGGATGAAGCTCTCATTTGCCTATTGGCATTCTATTTATTGTAGATCTATGAGACTTGCCATGGGTGTGCTTTCATCGTGCTCAATGCGTTATAGTTTCAAGTTCGAGCTAAATTTTACAAGAACGGACGATTCAAATAGCACGAATACTCTTGCTGCAAACATGAACGCAGATATTTGCTTATTTTTGCTAACCTGTATCGTGTTCATCTCGTCTGTCGATGCAAATTGTGTTATTTTTACATGCCTGATCATCATACTTATTAATACGATGATTGATATAATTATGGTGCTCGTGTGAATTTCGCTTATTTTGCCCGCCGTTCTGCAGGAGCCTTGGATATCATTTTCATTCTATTGCCTTAATGAGTTAGTTGCAGTTAATATAGTATTGCACGACTGTAATAAGTTGCATAATCATTTTATGATTGAAAGTTTGTTGCTAGCTTGAAGCAAGCACCAAACCCATTTTATTTAACTAGTCGTTTACTTCAAGCTCGCAAACGTGAGTTGAAGAATTGTTAACACCACCCGCGCAAGCATTGATTGTTCAGTTGTATTGCCAACTGGTTGGTTCGCTTTGTCCTAGTCTGTCAGCTTGTTTAGTTATAAACTTAATATTTCAGCTGGGAAAAGCTTTTTTAAATTAAAAAAAGTATAAATGTGAGGCAACAATTGGCAACATCATCTCATGAATCTCATCGTTAATCCAATCAATTATATTTATTTGCTTTCTTCATAGAACATTGTCTCGTGTATACTTGTTCGTTTCCTTGTGAGTTTGTACTTTACGACTGCATAATTGAATGTGTTTGCGAATACTTGTTTGTGCGTATGTATGTCTTGATAGGGCCTCGGTTTATGTTCTAGGGACAAGATAATAACTAAATATTGATGAACTCTCGGTTATGTGAATAGATAGGGCAGACTCACCTACGCCTTAATTTTTATTAAACTAAAGCTATGCTTTTGTTGAGGACGGAGCATCTTCGGCCTAGCTGACCACTCATATAATTAAACGAACATTGGTTGCGCAGGCGTTGATAACGATTATTTATATAATGGTTTCGATCTTAATACGAGTACCAGTCCCGTTCGCCTGAAGAAAATCTTCTAAAGCGATTAACATTAAGAATATTGTCGTTTTTTTATTTAACTAGGCTGCTATCGCTTCCTATGTGCACGTGGTTGTATTTATTTGTTTTTTGTGTGTTCTCAATTCCGGTACATGCGGTCTTTTATAAGACAGCTGTTATTCTGCTATTTACGCCTTTTTAACCATAGAAAACTGTTAGGATTTTCCGAAATCTCGATAGAACTGACTATGCTTTTGCACTTTTCAATCATATCATCTTGAAAGGTGAAAGAAAACTGCGTTGGTCAAAACGGAGACCAGGTAATTCCAATTAATCCAGTTTCGCAAGAAAATTTCTTTTAAGGGGGTTGGTTCTTCTATTTTTCAGTCATTAGTTTGTTCCGGGATAGATTACCTACTCTGGTGAATGCATCGACGTTACACAACCAAATTATAGCTTTACTAGACCATGCACATATTTCATATTCAGAACATAGCTTTTAAATCCATTTTTTGGATTAGCTTATAGCAGTGCGTTTTTCCTCTTCTGAAAAATATTGTTTTGATTGTAGTTTTTATTGGAAATTTGGGGAGGTTTTTGTCATCCTTCTGTAAACTCAGTATTATTTGTAACGGTGTTAGCGCAGATTCTCAATCTCTAGAGATATGGGTTTGCAAAAATTATTCGCGCGCATCAAATGAATCGGCAGCCATTGTGTTACAAAATATGATCAGAATCATCATCATCAACATATGTAGTAATTTACATACTGACGTTTCTTCGCTTCATAAGCATGAGCAGAGGCCAATCTAGCCTAGATAAGTTATCTACCTAATATTATTATCTAAACGCTGAATAATATATCAAGTTTAAATTATCTTCTCCAACGATTTCGTCTTAGGTGAGTAATTAAATGTAGTCGCTAGGATCCGGTAGCATTTAGTTTAATCTTGCAACTCGTTTACTAAACTGCAAGTCTCCAGTGTAACTTTCCCTTTTATACTGAATTATATATATATATATATATATATATATATATATATATATATATATATATATATATCAGTAGACACTGTGCCGGTCTGTTTATAAAACTGGTTTTGAGTGGCAGTAGTTACTTTTATGTTACTGTTACCTTCTGGTCATAAAGATACAACACAAAGGTTATTACATATTTCCAATGGTATCAGTATGTTTTTCTGTTCCGGTTTTTTAAATCCCAGCTACTTTCTTTAAATTTAATTTTGAGCTAAATTCAGTAATATGTTGGGCAATTCAACTATGGGCAACAAATTGTCTGTGATCATCTATTTCTTATTTTGTTTCTTTAGCGTCAAAGCCTAAAAGTTTGCAAGCATTTGACTAGCGTTGTTTGAGAATCATAGCTCACATGGGTTACCAACAACCAATAACCAACGCTGACATCCTTAAACGTATTTTTTGGTACCACCAAGTACTCATTGTTATACAAACAGATAAAACCTTCATCTGCGCTGGCTTGGTCACATTTATTTAGATTGCCTAATAGAGCACTGTTCTCTCACCCAGAGCCAGATTGGCGTAAGAAACGAAGTGATCAATTTTTAACATGATAGAAACAGTTAAAGTCAGCTAAAGGAAATTTGGTAGTGTAGGACCCGTTCGTTTATCAGAATGGGGTCTATCTGCGCATCATAATTCTTGGTTGGAAACTCTGCGAAATATGACATCGAATCGAGCTCAGTGGCGATCTTGTTGAAGATTTCTAGTAGGATCAATTTAACTTTCTATTCTCAGTTGGGCAGAGTTAATTGCAACGTTTGCCTTTATTTAAGAAGCGATGCTGTGAAAACCTCTAGTTATTTGTGTTCTCAATGTCACATTGCTGACACATTTTTGTTAATGCCGATTTCGGTCATAAACGCACTAATATTGTTCTTGTTCTGCCAGGCTTTAATGTGCTATTTTCTCTGTGGCAGAAGTGACGATCTATCATCTTAATGTCTATACTTATATTTTATATATCCGTAAATGCATGTATGTACATATATTTATTTCTAAATTATTTGCCTTATCGATCTCATGCCATCTTGTAACATTTTTACAAGAATAAACTAATTTTCCAGTGATAAGGTAGATGAGTATGTTGGAATTTTTTTTGGACGATTAATAGAATCAGGTGTTACTTTAACAAGATTAAACATTACTAACTCAGTTTAAATTCTGTGGTTAAATTGGTGAGCTGTTATTTGTAAGTGGGTGAGGTGTTTATGATGTTAACACAATACCAATATTTTTTTCATGTCATGTGAGAAATACGCACTGTCTGATAACTATGGCAAATATTCATAGTTTTTGTGGTTTGTACAAGCTACTAGTTCACCTATTCATAGTATTTTATGAGTGTGGTTTAACGGTATGGTACAAAAAAAATAGGGAACAGAAAAGACAAAAACTGACGACAGGCAATTTTTTTTATTTAAGTGAAAGTCATGCATCTGTACTACTTTATATTGGCGTGCCAGAATTGTTGACTATAAAAACTTACATAGTATTTAAAAAAACAATTTGTCCTGCAGTTTGAACTCCATTAATCCAATTGCGAAGTCGTCAAAGATTTCTACACAAGCCTTGTCACTCCTGAAGTAAGAAATTCATTATTAACTGTCCTTTTAGTCACGTTTGTGAAGTGCAGATAAAAAGAAATTCTATTTTATTTAACCAATTGCATATCATTTAAAAACTACCGTCAGTCGTATGTAATGATGCGTTCCACCTTCAATTTTTTTCATAAAAACTCAACAGCTAATTGACTAGCGAGGATGAAACCATAGTGCCTATTCAAAGTATGTAAAATGAAACATGCAGATCTTAGCGTTGGTAGTTTCCACATGTGTTTCTGCATACCTTACATATGCATGTCGGTATGATCCTTGTAAGTCGGTTAGCCGTCGTGCTCTGTCGATGATCATGGTAGTTCAGACGTGTTAATACGTGTGCCTGACGGTTTTTTTGTAAATTTGAGAATTGTTTGTTGAAGAGGCACGAACTTGACATGAATGAATAATTGCAGCTCAGCCTAACGAATCTTGAATGCATACATTCTGGTTCAGACTTCGTTATTAGGTTTTTTACCCCGTTCTACTAAAAATCAAGGTAAGTAGAAACGCATCGCTACGTAAAAATGACGCTAGTTTTTCCGTTCAACATGATTGACAAAATGTGTGGCATTTGTTTTTTGTTTGGTGTTATCGCTGGATATAAGATTAAATGAAATATATATATATATATATATATATATATATATATATATATATATATATATATATACTAATGGAATTTGTAAATTTTTGGTAACACTTAAATCTAGGATAACACAATTGCTTCATCGTTGCTGTACAAAGTTTAAGTCGTTGTCTGGACTGCTGAGAGCAATGATCGAATCCGCATCGATTTTATTTATAATCCATATATCTCACTCCAAACGCCGCTGGTCCTGCATGTGCTATGTCGTTCTGGCAAGGAAAATTAGAATTTTCTTTCCTCCAATGTATGCTTTGTGAATGTGCATGAATGTAAATATTTGTAGCCTAGTTTTGTTTTTTTGTGGTTTCATTTTAATTATTAAATTCTAACTCTTCATATATTAGCTCTTCTAGCTTTAAAAGGTTTTGAAATAGATTTTCATTTACCTAAGTTAATTTTTCAAAAATTTCCTCGCTTATTTTAATTTTGTATGACACAAAGCTCAAAATATTTAACAAATTGACGAACGGAAATCTGTTACTATCTCTCCGAGAACTGCGCAGATTTTTTTCAAATAAATGCTGAACACTTCAATTGCATAGCTTGAACTGTACGCTTAGGAATACGCATTTTTGATGTTTTTAGTGTTAGATATTTTAACAGTCCTAGTATCAAGGCAGAAGGCAGATTTATTGGAATATTTGTTCATATTATTTTTTTATGTTGATAAATATTGTGAGTTAATCGCTCTAACGTCCCCAGCACTTGAAGGATAATTCAGCAAAATATGCGAATAAGCAAAATTTTATTGCAATATGGCCATATTAGGAAAGGATCATTGACAAAAATGGTGCACTTCAAGTCGAAAAAAATTGAATTCTGTATTATTCTGGGATTCAGCCTTCTGTGGCCTATACTCGCCATTGTTGCGTCCATCTATATCTCTTTCTCTTTCTCTATACACATTTATTCACTTGTAGACATTTACACTTCTCTTCACCGCTTTGTCTTTACATTGCATTTTTTACATTAACACCTCAATTTATGTGATTACTTATTCTATAGTGTTATGAGTTTGCTTTGCTTATTGTATAAAAATATTTCTGTGATAAGTTTTATCCATTTAGTCAAGTAGCAGTAGCTATCCACATTTAAAACTTATTTTAGTTATTTTCGTTTGAATTTAAAGTTTTCTCATTAAATTTATTATTTTATCAAGCTGAAAGCCATAGAACAACAAGCTCTAGTCATGTATTCTTGGTTGTGTAGAACTGACATATAGGCATCTAATGATTAGGTATGGCAAACCTAGTAACAAGTTAATTTAAATATGGCAGCATGCACTAAATGGGCAATCTCATGTGCATATTCGTTTGATACTCACTGGTGACTCATCAGTAGCGTCCGATATTATGCTGCAAACCCACAATATATTTGATTAAGAAATATGAAACAGTTTATTTTTGCAATCTCCAATAAATATGTGCATTAAATCAGTGACAGAGTCAACTTCATATCAAGTCTTAAGCGATGCAAGTTCAAAGCCAAATCACCAGATATATTATATGTAGCGTATCTGTAAAGGGTACCAACACTGTGATTTCGCCAAAGTTGAGAATTCCAATCATTCTTGGTTGAACTAGGGTATTTCTAAGTGCGCAAAATCTAGTCCATAAACGTTCTAATCATTGATATCGACAAGGTTCCCCGAGATTTTCCAGTATTGAAGGTATGTAAGTATTCCTATCATTCAAATATATATATATATAATCATTTTACAGCAAGTTTGCCAATGTCTGTCATCAATCACTGTTCCAGTCTGTGCGAGCTTCCAATAAGTTAAGGTGGAATGTTTATCATGATGCTGCTTCTGTGGTATCGCAACAGAATTCGCGTCAAAATGCGCTCAGTTGATTTACAGCAAAAGTTGCTGATTCTCGAATTTTACACTAGAGAGGTCTTGTTTATTTATACATTTCCGGGATCTTTTTTAATCCTCTGTGCGTATGCATTTTGACATGTGTGACCTTTATGATGGCCAATTTTATGTAAATGAGTAATTGTCGGCATCTATTATCTCGTTGTCACAAATATTTTAAAAAGTGTGTAACTGAAACGAAACTATTTACAGTAAATTGATTGAATGCTTAACGTATGGTGATGCGTTGAAATATCGTTTAAGTTGTTCGAAAAATAACGTTTTAATGAAATAAAATTGTTTATTTAATCTGATTAGATGGCACTTACTTTAATTTGCTGAAAATTAAAATAATTGAATAGTGAAGTAAATTCGCGACATATTTCTTTTGACTTAAACATATTACTGTGTAAAAGTTTAATTTAAACATATGCGATTTTTTTTATTTTATGATTAAATCCAGACAATATTTGCATTTATGTCAGATTCATATTGCGACTGAATTTTTTATCTTCTTTATTATTGACGTACTGAAATACTTCCTGTAGTTAAAATATGAAACCTTACAGAAGCATTTATTTCCTGTAGTTCGAACGCAAACAAGTAGAAACATTTTGCATAATTTGTGTGGCAGAGACACATTATATTGTATTCTTTCTCGTGCTTCTCAGCTCATGCTGATGAGAGTCAAGCCAGCAATAATCGCCTGTGTCTCTCAAAATTGCACATTTTGACGATGCCGGATGAATAGTTGTACCTTCTAACCCAAAAAAAGAATTATTACCAAGATAAATAGGATGACATGTTTTTACACATCGTTGTTGCTTCGACTTGAACTAACTACGGTTGCAAACATGAATTAAACACCAAACCTATCATTTTACCAGTTTATTTATTATTATTTCTGTGCTTTCTCAGATACCATATTTGCCTGGATAATTTTGGACAAATATTTTGAAAAAATCTCTTCACGCATATAGTAGTACAAGTTTAAAATGGACTTTCTTATATTGTAGAGTAATCTTTTTCAAAATTTAGGAATTTAGACTAGCAATTAATGTGTGGCATTAATTAGTTCACCTCTTTTTGTGTAACCTAGACTTTATTATAAGTTTTGCTTTTCCTTGTCGCAATTTTGCAAAGAATAGCAATGGTTCCAATCATCATCTAACAGAGTTATCAGAAACAGTTTTTAAAACGAATAATTCGCTATGCTATTATGTATCAACATGTGCTACTAAGGTGTGTTCAACTATATTATTATTCAGGTTGATGCATACAGTACTTTACACTAACAACCGTAACACGTCATATTGATTCCTAACAATTTGAGTTGATTAAACAATATAACTTGTTGTTTTGAAATTCCTGTTAGTTCGTATTATATTCTGTACTGTTCAGCTATACGCTTTTGTATCAAATTAAACTTTTACTGCTTCATTTTAAGATTTATATTATTAATGCTGAATGCTTATAAAAATGTATTTTCCTTCTCTTATTTCATTTGATGTCCTTTTTGCAGCTTTTATTGCTTTTTGCTACGTATAAGCAGACAATCCTTTTTTGTCTTAAAGATATTTAAGTTTTATTATATTTAATGATAAGTTTTGTAAAGAAATAACATCAAATCACTAAATACAGCACTTTTTACTGTTTAATGTTAGGCTCGTGGATTCGAAGTATATATATATATATATATATATATATATATATATATATATATATATATATATATATATATCCACTGTAGGTATGAATTAAACCTAACACAAGATTGAAAACGCGATTCGTATATTAATACAGGTTTTGAGTCTCCAGGATTTTCCTTCGTGGGTTGTCACTTTGCACTATCAGTTTCGCAAAGTACTCGATGCGTACTTGAAAATGGGGATCAATCTGATCAACTGATAGTGCAAAGCGACAGCCCACGAAAGAAATTCGTGGAGATTTAAAATGTCACGCTCGCACTGCGCAATCATTCAAGAACTATCTAATACCGGTTTTTCCTTAATAAACACTCATCAGAAGTTGCGAGAATTGCCGTAGCTATATGCTAAACCCAGGGCTTTCGTTCATTTTCTCACAACCCATTCTCTACGCCACTGAAGCCGAATTAAACACCCTATTATGATTTTGGTTATGTTTCTCCTTATGTGGAACTTATTGCTAATAGATTTTGACTTATCACTTTAACAAGCTATCCGCGATCTGCCATTTTAGAACAGACATCATGGCACCTGCGGATGGGATTTTAAATTGTAGTATGACGCCAGCTGCTAATGAACGCCGAATAAGGATAAACCTGGCCTAGTCGATGAATTGAATTTTCTACTACATGCAATGTTTATATTATACATACATGAACGGAGATCAAGATCTCCCGCGTGTTAGTGTCCAGAAAGGCCTATGCCAATAAGGTACAATTGACTAAGCCTCTCCATTGGAACCTCTTTTGCTGCAAGGCCCACTTAGGTTTTCGTCCATTCACATGCAACCCCTTTAGTGAGGGTACGGTGCGGTGTGATCAACTAATCGATTTCGCGATTACTAGTATTCTACCAAGAGATGGTTCACCTATTCCTTCTGCGTTTCCAGCTATCCACCGAATTAGCCTCGGTAGCCTGACGAGCAGGATGTGAAATTCTCCTTCTCAAACAGTTTCCTAACCAGCGCAATCTACGTTTCTAATCAAAGTTTGATGATGGTTGGTTTGGAAACTTTTCCCTTGGGTTATGCCATCTGCCGCTCACATGGAAATGTCTTAAACCATTCCTTGCGAATACATCTATTGACAATGCTGTCCACGTAATGGCAGCTGTATAAAATCATCTAGATCTCCACTGCATAGAAGGGAATCGACTGGACATGGTGCTTAGTGAAATAAATGAGCGACTCCAGAAGAAGGCCGTGTCTAGTGTCACCAGTGATTCTAGGTTAACAAATTCGTGAACGACTGGTAGCAGGGCGCCTTTCAGCACGATCTGAGGTTTTGAAACAAAATTGGTCATGATGACCAGTTTCGAAGTGTCGACTTCAGATCGTATCGGATGAACATAGGTTGAACAAACTTAATAGCGCTTTAGAACTAACTTTACTTTTCAACCAACATATAAATATCGTTGGCGTACTCGAAGTCATCAAACTGGACACCACCACCACCACCACCGATCTCCACTCCAAGGATGCATCGACAGCACAACTCAACAAGATTGGAGCAACTTTACAAATTTGCTAATCGCATATGTAGAAAGATCCTTACTTGTGCGAATGCAGACCGGTGAGTCACAATGCGTGGCTTCAATATGTCGAACTATTACGGCCGGCACGCCATCATTAAGCCTTGCTTGCTATAACTTCTTGCGCACAACAGAATCGAAAGCGGCTGATTAGTTTAGAAACACAGCTATGGTGAGTTACAGATCCCTGTGGTGCAACTTAAGATTGCAAGTAATGCTTGTACTTTTCACCGTCCGTAAAAGAATAACCAGGTCGCGAAGCGAGAATACTTATTTTTAAAGATCCAATACATAAACTACCTTTGGGTTGATGCGATAAAAAATGACCAGCAAAGGCTACCGAAAGTTCACCGCGATCTTCTGGCCTGTGTTTATTTTCCCTTTATAAATAGGTAGTTTCACTAGTCGCCTTTTCTACTTATCCCTGGAACACGTGCATGTATGGCTGTTTACGAATTCTACCGTCGAAACAGTTTGTCTGATCAAGCACTAACTGAGCTCCGATTGAAGGTTTAAAGTTAGCACCGGCTTTATCTTCTCTTCAATGATTTTGTGACGACAACGGTCTTCCTCAGATTTTTATAAAGATCCGTCAACAGTGGGTACTCCAATTTCATACTTACCTCTAGCAGCTTGTTTCACTTTTCCCCCCTGCGAGACACATCAGAAACTGGCGCCGACCAATGCATTATTAAATCATTATTTGTTGTATTTTTTGTCGATAAATAATTCCAAGTCCATTTTTAGTGGGATTGATGATTTGTATTTAGTCATTCTTCTCTTAGCCTACCATCCATAGTTGAGACACACCAGTTGCCTAAAATGCATCTTAAACCACGCTAGCCCCTTCTGGTTGGTCTAAATCTCACGACCCGTACAGGAAAAATGTTAGACTTGATGTGCCAGAGGTTATTAAAGACGTTTGCTATTAGTGTATTGGCAGTGCCCGTAAACCAACCTTAACTCTGCCTTGCATCTCTTGTTGAATCATATTAATTTGATGCTAGGCACCAATAAACTTGACCGTCACACTGAAAATATGATTCGTTGCATGCAGGAATAAGTGCCCCTAAAACGGCCTATACAAAATTGTACCTTAACGAGGGCTGTGCTCTATATAATAAGTTTATTTGAATGTAGCCATGGTTACCATGAAATTTTAAAGCCTTGTATGGTTCGAATCTATTTGAGGATTTTGTTCAAGAAGCACTTGTCTAGAATAGATATTGCTCTCAGTTTTGGTTACATGCATTATATATATATATATATATTTATTTATTTATTTATATATATATATATATATATATATATATATATATATATATATTGCATTTACTTGTTGTCAATCACATAGCAAAACTACCATCATCCACACATACTGGCGCGTTTTGACCTTCCATGACCATAATCAGAGTCATATGACGGTAAAGCTAAATAGAAAACATCAAAAACATCAAATCGCATTGCATATATATATATGGAAAGCAATATTAGACACGTAGCTCTCACATCCCGCAGTCTCGCATACATTGTACTGGACTGGAAATTTCGGCTGCACAATTTCTATGCAGTCACGAACTTTAACTTTTGCAGCTTTCGCCACATATATTAGGTAATACAATTAAACAATCAATGATTGCGCAAGTTGGGGTAAAAATTCTTTAGATCAAGTTTTTAGCTTGCATTTATATTATAGGATAATTTCCTGAAGCTGTCTGTGCAGGTCATCTAGTCTATTTAATACGACTGCTTCCAGGCTTTAATTGAAGAGGTCAAGACAAATTAGTTAGGGCTTTTTATGGCTGTAAAGTGTATAAACCACAACTGTTGTTCGATTATATAGCCTATACGTATAATTTTTTTTGCATTTACAGCAGAAGCACAATTTGTGTCACTCGTAATTATCATACAATCTCGTACATTGCACAACCATTCATTGTGTCGATGGAGGAAACAATTATTTTGATATAAGCTCAAATTCCATTATACGTGCGTTTGTCTGTATAAACTAAGCAATGTAGATAGAAGCAAAGGCAATTCATCCAGTAGACCGGTTTCATCCTAATTAGAGCTCTTTAAGTATAGTCCAGAATTTTTCCGACGCACATTTGCTATCGATTCGGTGACGCTATCAAATGTACCAGCCTTCTGCACAAAGCGACTCAGTGGATATCGGCTTTATATTAAATTGACTCCTACTGATTTAATACACATAATTATGTAATATTGCATTGTGCAACAGTTTGACATTTCTTGAACAAATGTATAGTTGGTTTTGGCGCTTAGTCCCAGCTCCTACTAATGAGTCGTCAGTAACTACGAAACGCATGCGTACGTGAGATAGCACCTTTCCAATATTCCGAATTTGGCATGTCCTTCTAATACTATATGAATTAACCATTACTAATACTTATATTGGTTAAGAAGACTAGATCTCGCCATTGTGTGTAGCTGATGATATTTCTGATTTGGTTTGCTCAAGGTTAAAAATGAGAATGGATTTTATTTTATGTTGGCAAGCCCTGTTTAAATAATTGCTCTCAATGTCCGTATCATTACCATTTTTATCAATTGGATATATTACACAATTTTAATGGACGATACGAAAAAGTTAGGATTATAAAATTAAACAAGCATTGATTGTGCGGGTGGTGGTAACAATTCATTAAATCAAGTTTGCTATGTTGTTCGACGACTGGTTGAAACAATGGCATTGGTGTTTACTTTAAGCTCGCAAGCCTGATTTAAAATTAAGATCATGCCTGCATTATAATTGTGCAGTGGACAAGTATAACGTAGGTCAGGCTTCTAGGAGTATGAGGTGAATTATTGCTTTTCAAAACCTCATATGTGCACAGCGATTCAGTCCCTTTTAATCAGTTTGCCGTTGTTATCTATGGATGGCCAGGTAAGGACAGATCGCGTCAGTACGTGTCGCTAATGACAGTTTTACAACGTTTTGCGCAAGTGTGAAGAGGATATACGTCATGTCCACTAGCACGATGCAAATAATTTTTATCAAGATGAGTGCAATCAATCATTTTTTTAATGTGTTACATTATACAAATGTAGTAAATTCTTAAATACTGTTATGTAATAAAAGTATTGCATCGGAAATTTCATTCAAGTCAAATCTACGTCAGATAAGTAGAACTGAAATCTGCATTCCAACTTTTGAAACAATATGTGCACAATGTATCCAGATCCTCGTTAGTCAATTTACCGCATGTTTTGGTGATAACGACAGAAGGCATTGTGGTGTAACTCGCGAAATTTTTGTATTCTTACGACCTTGATTTTGCAAAATGACATGCAAGACTAGAAGACAGGTTCGACTTCCTAGGAAAACGAAGCTTTCGGGCAATTAAAAAAATCGGAATTTGTTACCGCCCTTGAGTTGTTACATGTTGGCAGAATAAATTGCAGTCATTAATATTATGCATAAATATAGGTATGCAACTGACGAAGAGAATTCAATGTAGTAAATTTTGTGTAGTAAATCCAGACAGGAAGAAGAGAATAAAATTAGTGTTCTCTACAAAACGATGCAATGAATGTCTTCGAATGTGTAGAGGCTTTCATACAGGTTACTGTCTGTTCAAGCCAACAGACGAAATGCAATTGTTGTTTACAAGACTCATACCTCATGGGATATTAATCTAAAAGGCAAACCATTGAAAAATACCATAGGTAAGAGTGCAGCTTGATAGAACTCACCTTTGCAAGTCAAGGTCAAAAGGTAGATTTTCGTTTTTTATTTTTCAATTAAATGATTTATATATACATAATATTACGAATAATTGTAGTATGGATTTTGAGCATCAAGTTATAAGCATTATGTGCACGATAATGGAGCATTTGGAGTTGAGTAGAATAGTCCGATTTGCCTTGGATATACGAACGAAATTATTTTGATATTTATTCAAATACGAATAAAAACATTATTTAGGTAATCCTTGATTGCTCAAGTGGTGGTTACAGTTCTTTAAATTAAGTTTGCGAGCTTTAAGTAAACACCGATCCCATTGTATTTAACCAGTCGTTGAGTAAAATAGCAAAAATACCGTCAGTCACGCGTAACTACACGTTTTGACTTTCCATGCTCGTCATTGGAGCAAACCGCAATGGATCTATATGGAAAGCAAAATCAGATATGCAACTCCCAACTCTAGTAGTCACTCGTACATTGTACTCTTATATATATATATATATATATATATATATATATATATATATATATATATATATATATAATATCCATGCCTTTTTAATTTAACACAGTATAATTATAATTAGGAATACAGAACACATAAATAACAAAGTGGATAAAGGCCATTTATTTCGTGAATACTAATCATCTCTTATACAATCATACATATTTATACATTTTGGGTTTTCAATTGATTATGCTAGTGGTAACAAATCTGACTCGTTTTTACTTCTGTTTCTTGTTTTGGCTAGTTGGTGAGTGTGTATGCGTTTGTGTTTGTGTGTGTGCGTGTTTGCATGTAAAGGTCATTCTCGCAGTATTGCAAAGTGATGTCTGAGATCTGGTCATTATTGTTTTGATGGCTTGAGAATTAACCATTTGTGCGCATTGTTCACTGTTACATATACAAGTGCTATTTTTCCCAGTGTAGTTGATCGTTTCACCTTGTTCACCAACTAGCCAAAACAAGAAACAGAAGTAAAAACGAGTCAGATTTGTCACCACTAGCATAATCAATTGAAATGATTGTATAAGAGATGATTAGTATTCACGAAATAAATGGCCTTTATCCACTTTGTTATTTATGTGTTCTGTATTCCTAATTATAATTATAATTATATATATATATATATATATATATATATATATATATATATATATATATATATATATATTTATATATAAACAACCCTTGATTGCGCGGGTGGTGGTCAGAATTGTTTAAATCAAGTTTGCGAGCTTAAAGTAAACATCAATTCCTTTGTATTTAACCAGTCGTTGAACAACATAGCAAGACTACCGTCAGTCACCTGTAATGAAGCGTTTTAACTATCCAGATCATCATCAAAGCACAACAGATAGCTTACTAACGAGGATCAAACCGCATATAGTTATCATGATAGATGAACATGTCCTATACCTTTAAATCAAGTCTGCGAAAATGAAGTAAACACCAATCCCATTATATTTAACCAGTCGTCGAACAACATAACAAAACTACCGCCAGTCGCAACGCACTGACGCGTTTCGACCTTCCATGATCATCATCAGAGTACGACGGAAAACTGACTAGCGAGGATCAAACCTCATTGAATATATATGGAAAGCAAAATTAGATATGCGGTTCTCACTTCTAGCAGTCTCGCATAAATTGTACGTGACTGTAAATGTCGGCTACACAATTTCTATGCAGTCATGAACATTAAATTTTTTCAGATTTCGCCAT